>JAOTRH010481643.1:0-97080 GCA_034768845.1 Heliamphora exappendiculata | reverse complement strand
CATGAAAGCTTATTAAAAGAAATATAATATCCATCATTCCCCAAACAGGAAATCGAAACTAAGTTCCGCCTGATTTGTGGTACATATAAAATGTTCTTCAAAATTAAATATTTATTTCTACTAAAATAAAGAACTACTTCTCCCACTGTCACAGCAGACACCTGGGAGTTATTCCCCATCTGAAGGTAGATCTCACCCTCTCTAAACTGCCTTGTTACCTAGAACCCTTACAAAGAATTGCGGACATGATTAGTGGATCCCATATCTATACACCAGGTTTTCGTAGATACAATCGCTAAACATGATTCAACTACTAGAGAAAAAGTAATACCTGCAAGTTGCTTGTTCTTCCGGTCAGAATAGTTCCTTTTCTAGTGTCCTGGTTTCTCACAAAAATAGCATGTGCCCCTAGGCACCTTTACTTTTGCCTTGGCAAGTGATGGCTTAGACTTACCAATCTTCTTTGCATTTTTCTGTTGCTGCCCTTACTTTTTTTTCTTGCCACCTCTTGGCCTAGAAGAAGAAACCCTTTCAGCAACAAATGCATGGGTTAGCTTACGGATAACACCTTCTGTTGCCTGTAGTTATTTTAACAATTCTGCCAGAGAAAAAACCAGTTTGTTCATAGTGTAGTTAAGGCGGAATTGTTGAAATGAATTAGGAAGTGATTGGAGCACGATATCGATTTGGGATTCCGCATCGATTTTTGCTCTAAGGACCTCCAGCTCGTTAAGAAGACCGATCATCTTCAAAACATGATCCCTAACTGGTGTACCCTCAGCCATGGTTGTGTTCGTGAGAGCCCTCATGGTCACCTGCCTTGCTGCCCAACCCTGATCACCAAAAATTTCTGTAAGGTTCATCATGATCTCAGCTGCAGATACCATAGATTGATTCTGGCATTGCAGTATATCCGACATGGATGCCAACATGTAACAGCTAGCCATCAGAGCAGCCTTCTTCCACTTATTATAATCCCGGATCTATTGATCGGTGGATCCATTATGAGGAGTGAAAGGGCAGGGCTCATGTAACACAAACCTATAGTTGTCAGAAGCTAACACAATATTGAGGTTCCGTTTCCATGTGGTAACGTTTGGTCCAGTTAATTTATGTTCTTTAAGAATTGCCGCAAGTGGATTGAAAGATCCCATTATTAAAACCTGAGAAACATAAGAGAAATCTTTTTAATTCTTTTATCAAATTAGATTTCCTCAACTTTTTAATTTAAAAAAATTTATTGGCAGCTCGAAACTTTCGTGATTAAGCAGGCCACGTAGTGTGGACGTCTACTAATCAACACCCGTCCAGACAGTCGTGCTAGTCTATTAATTTACTGCTGGAACCAAATATCATAACAAAAAGACCACTGGTCCAGAGTCACATCAATTGATAGGCCACGTGGTGTGGACGTCTAACAATTAACAAACAAAGAACTACTCGACTTTTAATCCCTTGATATAAGACATTCCATGTAAATTAAATAGCCAATAAATTTTGGCCCCCACAAATAAAAATAGTGACTCTTTAGGGATGATATTTTTATTCACGGGTTAAGTGTATAACCATTACTCTAAGTTTGAAAATTCCGTGTCAAAGCCCCAGGCCCAGTGAGAACGAACCCTACTTTGCACTATTTTAAAATTTACTTTTTACAAAGATTCGTACCGAAGATACCATGATAGTCCTTTCTTAGGGAAATTGAAAGTCGAAGCCGGCACGCGAGTTATAACCACATCTTCTACGAATGTGTAATGGAGATCGTATAATTTATCTGTGACTAAAACCTTCTCTCACTTAATATTTTAAAAAAAAATAGAAGATTTTTTCTTTTTCATTCATTTTAAATGATTAAACAAATTTTAATTCCCGACTAAAATAAATCCGATTTTAATCAATTAAAATATTTTTTATTTAATCATAATAAAATAAACAAAATATTTCCTTATATAATTTTGCGAAAAAATTAATTTTCTAGATTTTAATTAAAAAATCTTAATTAATTTTAACATAAAATTAAATAAATAATTATCTATTCATTTTACCGTTGAAAAAATTGTTAGGATTATTTATTTTATAAAATCGTTTTTCTAATATACTTCCAATAATAAAAATCATGCATAAAAGAAAAAATAAATAAAATAAAATTCATTCACGCAATAAAATAAAATAAATAAATAAATAATTAACCAACGACAAAATAAATAAATATTAAGTCGTTATGATCCGGTCCATTCGTTTAATTTTTTAATCCGACGGTCTCAGATTAAAGATTAAACGCTTAGAATTTTGGAACCCTAAACGAGCCGTCAAAGACTCGACATTCTTCCTTAGACTCGGACTACCGTCACCGGCCCGGACCACAGCTGGAACGCCAAAAAAAGCTGAAAAAGAAGCTCAACACAGCCCCTTGAGGAGCTGAAAAAATTGCTGTGTATGGCAGCCTTACGCTGCCTTTTTTCAGCCGCTGTTTGACCGTCTTTTCGGACCCAAAAGTGTTCCAAAAAATTACTGGAGTTAAGCTAACATCCCAAACCAGATGTCCGCAAAAAACCGCGTCAAAAATCGAAGTCGAAGTGCCCCGAAAAAATCACCAAAGTTCTGAAATTACTGTAGCGCGCCACTACGCGCACCAAACTTTGAGAAATTGTTTCAACCCTTTTCCGTCGTCGCCTTGCCTCCATCGAACCACCGTTGGAAAGCTAACAGATTGAACTTAATTTCAGCGAAAAAATTACGTCGAAAGAGATCTCCAAAAGTCCCGTAAACGAACCCCGAACATGGCGCAACACTGCTGGCCGAACAGGCCTACCGCCGCTGGCTTGTTTTCTTTCTTCGCTTTTGTTCATCGTTTTGCGTGCTCTGATTACAATAATGATCCATAAAAAATGTAAATAAAATAATATTTTACATCGTAAAAACCTTATACCCCATGTAGGAGGTGTACATCCGATCTAATCTCGATATAAAATTGCCGAAACAAACAGTTAAAGAAAAACGATATAAAATAAAAAACCATCCATTCACACATATAACCGGATCATAACGACATAGGCCGCAAAACAAAAGTTAGCACAATAATTTTTCATAAAAAATCGCAACCTAACTCTGATACCATTGTTGGAACGCGGAAGAAAAATTTAGAACCGGCGCCGTAAGCGTGAAAAACGGCGCGTGCATTTTTCATGAAAAATGATAACATTAAACTGATATATTGTTATTAAATATACCTTCTTTGATGCAGAACAACGATCCGAGATGTCCCAATGATCTTCTCACGTATATCCCGACGCACACGACGATCCCGGCGAGTGGGCACCAATTCGGATCTTCGTGTTTTTCTCCTTCTTGATTTATATCTCACACCTCTCTCTCAAAACCAAAGGAATACACAATGGGAGAGAGAAGGGGGCGGCGACTTGGGCTTGGGGTTTTTTTTTTTCTTATTTTGCTCCTTGTGAAATATATTAAATATATCTCCTGAGTTATCCATGAAAACTATATATTTCTTCCTTAAAACCAAGGAGGAGATATATACTTTTCATAAAACATTTTCATACCCCTATTAGGGCCGGCCACCTAGGGAGTGATCCCTAGGTGTGCCAAATTCTAATACCGCCCTCCATTATTTAATTTATTCCCCGAATGTTTTCAGCGGCGAAATCGACATTCAAATTAGATTAAATAATTACCGAAATCGATAAAAAAATATCCCTGCGTATAAAAGGCTACGTGAGGGATCACGAGAAAGTATAGGACTCGGGCTAACCGTGCGAGAAAATCGAATATCCCTAACTCTGTCCCCGAGTTAAATCATTTCTCGCACGAATCAGAACTTATTCCACTAAAGGTCCTATTTGAACTCCCGGCCCTAACTCAAATTATGTCTTGAGTTTCCAATTATCAAATACACCGAATTCTCTCCACGTTTAAGATATGAATTCTCGATAAATAAATTGGGTTACTGACAACCCGATTTAATTATCCTCTTCTCCTCGCAACCGCACCGCTTAATCTTTTGATATGCCGGATCTAAAGATTCACTGTACAGATTTAACATAATCAAACCTATAAGCAAAGCACACGAGGGGGAACTCTTTAACCTAAGTCGAATGTGGTTTCCGTTAACTGATTATCGATCATCGGACAAACAACGCCAGTACCCAACTCATCGGTATTGTTGATCTCATGGAGGAAATCTCAACAATTGATGACTCAAAGTACTGTACACTATTTGAACACAATCAATCAATCACTTCGTGATTAAGAGTTCGTGCAATACGTGATAATACGAGATGTGGATCAATTCATATAGTCAGTATAGAATTGATCATCCCGTTGATCTCGCTCAATACACTCTAAGTGTACTAACACATCGAGGTCGAACATTGAATTCTAAAAATCTAAATTCGACCAGTTCGACCTAGCCAAGATCAGCTACTATAACGATGTGCTACAATCGTACAAATGGAATGTCCCGGTTCATTACGATTGTGAGCCTACCTGTATAATCTGTCAGAACCTATGACCCGATCTTACGTGCAGCATGCACCAGCTCAAATACTGGATAGAATATACGGACTATGCATTCATTCATCACAAATATAAATATGAAATCACGAATGCAAAAATATCTCAAATGTTTCTCATTAATATGCCAGGGATCAAGGATGAAAAAACTTAAAAAATATGGCTTTTTCAGTATACAATCCTAACAATTATGTGATGATTAGAATCCATACTATAAAGTTTGACCCAAGTTTTGAGAATTGTAAGTTGTGCTTCATATGCTTGTACCTAGTTCTTTAATGGTTGTACTTTATACTTTGAAGACATGTACCTTATACTATGTTGATTTGTATATCTTTCCATGTTTAGTTGCATACCATGCTATTGTAAAATTGTACTTCAACATACGAGTTGTTGTACCATAAGCATTATTACATCGCACTTGGGGCATCTAGTAGGTTACATCACGTACCTTGGGTTTGGTTATTTTGTACCTCGATTATATTTGTTCGGTATATGTCCATTTGATTCCGTCACTCCTTGAGTTGTGGTTATATTATGGAAGCGGTGTTGGCAGGGGCAGTTTAGATAATTTCGGAGTGAGCTTAATTTGGCGGACCTAATCCCACCGAGGATGTAATTTTGCAGAGAGCCCAATTATGATAGACCTAAACCCCATTGCCATGGTGTTTTGAAGGGTAATTCGGAGAGAGCCCGATAGTGGCGGTTCTAAATTCATCGTCTTGGTATTTTGAATAATGTGAAGTGTCTCTTGAAATTCTTGATTGTTACTTAAACTTTAGGTTGATTCCAAGCGAGCATTTCAGAACCTAAGGTTGAATTATTGGTTTTGTGCATGGTTATTTTTTTGTTGGTCGGAGGATATGGATGTTAATGGCTTGCCCCCACGCCGTTGCCATTTTGCAGTAAAACAATTGTGGCAAGAAGCCCGGCGATGAATTTACTATTCGTAATGAGGCCCGAGGATAGGTTTGGTGATCAATTACCCATAAAGTCTACTTTGGTAATTCTCGGTGTGGAATTCGTGTTATGATTGTAGGTGAATGTTGGGGTGGGCATTTGCATTGCATCTTTGGCACCACATACTTATATGTTTATTCGTTATTTTGATTTATTAGAGGATGTGATCTTATATGGGTCTATATTTTTGGTGAGTTAGATAGCGGTATTATTTATATGGTGAATATTAATTATTAATAGAATTCACGTCCCAAAAGACCGGGATTGACGATACACCCTTAAGGAAGCTTATAAGTTTTGATCGGGCCAAACCTTGTAGGTGAATTTGATTATCTGACGATTAAATATGTTAAGCGAAAGAGTTTAAATAATTACAAGATGCCAATTAAATTAAATTATTAGTAATTAAATTTAATTAGTAGGTATCGAGAATCTTAACGTGGGGAGAAATAGTAAGCGTTTAATAATAGGAGCTCAATGCTAGAAGATCTTGAGATTATGGGTAAGAGTGCAATGATAATTCTTTAGTGGTGTGAACTATAATTCAGTATTTTATAGAAATTGTAAAAACCGCTGGCAGTTTTCCATAATTGTAGATACCGCTATGAGATTTTCTTAATTGTAAAAACTGCTGATGCGTGTCTATGTTTCATTGAAAGTTTTACTCATAATTACTCTACGTGTTCCTACTGTAACCCTATAAATATGCGGATAGATTGAACCAGTTTCATAACTTGTCTTCAAGACTAAAGCTGTTCCGGTTCTGCTAGTACGAGTTCTCGATAGTCCGTAGCCCACACTACGTTCGAGAATCGCATAAGGAAATACTGTAGAAGGTTTAACAGGAGTTTCAACTCAAAATAAAAAACGTAGTTGACGATTTGATTGGTAAAGTTATTCTTCTAAATGAACTTTGGTTGTACGGGTTTTAATTTTGATCGTTCTACGTCAAAAGTTTTATCTAGAGTCTATTTCGGCGTTTGTCCGTTCAGTTAATTTTTTTAGATAATCATTTACAAAAATAATAATTTTGGCAGTCTTATCTTCAACAATTGGTATTAGAGCCGTTTTGTTTTTTATTTACGGTTATCGGGGCCGGGTAGTTTTAGAACTGTGCTAACTATTATTTTGTAAGCGTTCTAATTCCAGTTTTTTGATCGTTATTTACTTTTCATGTTTAATTAAATGGAGTGAATGATGATGATTATTTTTTTATCACGGGGGTTGACTGTAATAGATCGAATGTGAGCCTTCATGACATATGATCGATGTAATAGCTAGTTTCTATTTTAAGATATCTGTTTAGATTATTTAAGAACATGTTAAATATATCCAAGAACATGAAGAACAACGGTGGCACTGGTGGTGGTTTCGGGTTATTACGGGCCACGGATCGTGGTAAATGTTTAATGATTTTTTACAGTAAGACTTTCTGTAGTATTTATGTATAAAAAAAGCAACAAAAACATGTTAAAAATAGCGAGAAAAATACTAAAAAGGCCTACCACTGGCGGCTTTGTCGACCGCAGTTCGGCGGCAGTTTTGATTATTTTTTGTGCCATTTTGGGACTTTTTTCAAAGTAATTTTTAAGTATAAAATAGCAGTAAAACGTACCTTAGAAACTATCTAAAAATCATAAAAAAATTGGTCCAAACAGTGTATTAAAATAGGCGACAAAATAGGTAATTTTCGCCGGCGGCAGCGCTGTTCGAGGGCTATTTTTGGGGCTTGTTTGGACTATTTTTGAGACGTTCTTCAAAGTAATGTGTGGTTGGATATCTGAACAATTTTTTCAAAAAGAATTAGCATCAAAGAAGCACTAGAGAAAATCCAAACAGCCCACTGTTTGGGCGGCAGCGCTAGTGGGGCAACACAACAGCTTTGGAAAGTTTTTTTGGCCGTTTTTCGGGTTCTTTTTGAGCAATTTTTTTGACCAAAAAATTTTTAATTTCAAGAACTTTCTTTTGATATGCAGTTCTTAAAAAACAAAACTCGGATAAGGCGACAGAAGCGGCCTGAAGTGGGCAGCCAGGCAACGCTGGCGGCAACTTGTAGTGGCCAGTGGGTTTTTCTCTCTCTTGAGTCTATTTTGATGAATATTATGATATATACGAGATTGATATTATATAAAAGGATATATCAGAGAGTATCAAGAAAGCTTAATGCAATTAGGATACATGAATCAAAGACAAACATGGATTGTTACAGCTTATTTCTTCAGGAGATTGAATCAGAATATATATATCGTGTTTATATATATATGAACTGCGTGGATGATTGCATATTTGTTTTATTTATTCAGTTAATTTAATTAATTCAAAAATTTGATTTTAATTAAAATATTTTGTAATGAAAAATAAAATTTTTAATTTTTAATTAATTAATTTTAATTAAATAAAAAAGTTTTAGATATTTTGATTTTTATAAAATATCACATTTAAGTTGATTTTTCATGAAATCGGATATCTTAAAAAAACGTGAAAATTAATTTTAGATTTTCAATTAATTAAATAAATAAATATTTAATCGAAATAAATTATTATTTTTTAAAAATGTAGAATGAAAAATAAAATAAATAAATGTATTTAATCACTACTTTAACTGAAAAGCTAAAAAAAAAACTGTACATTTATTAAATTTTATTTGTTATGCATTTAAACACGAAAAGATGGCTTGGCAAATTAGAATCTTTGAAATCGTGTATACGGAAGGATATTTGATTCTTTCAGAATGTGTGATTTTTGAAATTAATAAATTTTTTTTAATAAAACGAATTTTTTGTAACCCTAAAAAATATTTTTAAAATCTAAGTGGGAGAGAAAATTTCTTCACCGAGAAATTTTGTGGTCTCCATCACCAATTTGCATACGATGCAATTAAATCCTACGTGTTGACAGTAAGACATTCCTCTCCATCAGATAGATTAATTGCGTTTTTACCAGTACAAATCTCCTTTAGAGATAATTCTGAATAGTTGTTAGTGCGGATCATTTCTTAATCTGAATGGTTCATGGCGAAGCGATTGATTTGAGATTAGATGATGGTTAACAGTTAACTGTATATAATAGTTTTCTCTCTATCTGAGTTACTGCTATTATATACTGGACCGAAACTATGTCTGCAATTTAATTTTACTTGGCAGGGTCAGTTGCCTAGATAGTAAAATTAATAAGGATTGGCCTATCTGGTCATACGATGGATAATATACGTGCTCTTCATAGAGTTCTAAGCTGCTGGCGAATTTCTTTTAAAATGGTAAAGGGAACCAAATTAAAATAAATTCAAAGTATTGCTCGTCATAATTAATGGTAATTTTAATTATGTGATTCTCAGGATTAAAATGGCTTTTAATCAACTCACGGTTATGCTCAAAGAAAACAAACTAACGAGATCAAATTTTATTGACTTGAAAAGTAACTTGGATATAACTTTAACTACCAATGGTATTCTTTTAATTCTAGAAAATGTATTTGTTTCAAAAAAATGTTCTTCCTCTAGACCGAAAGGTTTGAAGAAGAAAAATGTTCAAAAATAAGGAGACACATCTTTTAGGGTAGTTAGTGGGCCACGAACTGGTGTGAAAAAGTTGAAAGACAGTTATTTTTACTACAACCAGATAAGGCACTGAAAAAAGCTATGTGCAGTATTTCTCAAAAGGCAAAACAAAAAGGATAATTTCTATTCATCGGTTTGTAAACATGTTTAGCGGTGTTATCTACTGGTACCTAATGTGTAGATAGGAAGCCCTTGGTCATGTCTGCAATTCATTGCAAGGGTTTCAAGAAATTCAAAAGTAATAGTAGCTGTAGTGGGAGATGTCACTCTCAGTTTTACTAGAGATAGGGTTTAAATATTGAGAGATTTACTTTATGTATCCTAAATTAGAAAGAACTTAGTTTTCGTTTCTAGATTGGTTAAAAATGGATATGTGGTTTATTTTAATAATTTTATGGTTATTAAGGATAATAAAGAGGTTATTTGTTTTGGTATATTGGTGTATGATCTTTATGTTATTACTTCTGTCTCCTACACTGCAATTAACTGAAATAAATAATATATTACCATATAAGAGAAAGTTTCCTTTTTTTAATGAACTAAACATTTCTTTGGCACTTACGCTTGAGTCATATTAATCTAAAAAAGATAAACAGACTGGTAGTAGATGAACCTTTGAGTTCATTGGAAGTGAATGCACTTTTAGTCTGTGAATCTTGTTTAGAGAGTAAGACGACCAAGAGGCCCTTTTCGGCCAAAGGTTGTAGAGTTGAAGAACTTTTGAAACTGGTTCATTATGATGTGTGTGGTCTTATGACAATCTGGGCTAGAGGTAATTTTGAATATGCTTCATTGATGACTACTCAAGATATGGATATATTTACCTGATGCACCATAAATCTAAATGATTTGAAAAATTCAAAGGATTCAAAGTGGAGGCGGAGAAGCGTTTAGATAAAAGTATCAAATCACTACGATCCGACTGTGATGAAAAATACATCTTTAGAGAGTTTAGAGATTACATGTCATCAGAAGGAGTTGTATCCCAGCTGACTGCACCTGGCACTCCGTAGCAAAATTGTGTAGTAGAAAGAAAGAATAAGACTCTTATGGAGATGGTAAGGTCTATGATGAGTTATTCAGGTTTACTCGATTCGTTTTGGGGACTCGCTATAGAGACAACGATTTACATTCTGAACTTGGTACCGTCTATATTAGTACCTTTTACTTCCACAGAATTGTGGACCGAGGGTAAGCCTAGTCTGAAATACATTCGAATTTAGGGGTGTTCAGCACACGTGCTGAAAGAAAACGAAGGTAAATTAGAACCGAAGACAGAAGTTTGTTTCTTTGTGGGGTATCTCAAGGGAATGAAGGGTGGTATGCTTTATAATCCCAAGGATCAAAAGGACATTGTTAGCACCAATGCCCATTTCTTGAAAGAGGATTATATTATGGATCATAGGCCCAATAGCAAAATTATTCTAGAATAACTAAGAGAAAATACCAGTAGAACGGAAAAAGAATACCAAGTCATCGATATTCTAATACCTCATCGTAGTGGGAGGACTATCAAAACCGGTGCAAATCAAGAATAGAGTGCTGATGCACAGGGTTCAAATTTTGCACAGCGTGTTATTAGTAATACACACACACAAGTAGTGCCTCTCGTAGTCAGAGAGTTATTTATCAACTTGATCGGTATATGTTATTAGGACAGCCTTTTGACAAGATCCTGGTAGAACTGGATACCGAGCCCTGTAACTATAATGAAGCACTTCAGAATAAAGTTACAGATCTTTGGAAAATAGTTATGAATTTAGAGATAGAATTTATGTATTTCAATCCGGTCTGAGAACTTGTAGAACCACCCGAAGGGATAAAACTCATTGGATGCAAGTGGATCTACAAGAGGAAGAGAGGAGCAGACGAAAATGTTAGAACCTTCAAAGAAAGGCTTGTTATAAAGGGTTCACTCAGAAAGAAGAAATCGATTATGAGAAAATATTTTCGTCGGTTGCTATGCTTAAATTTATCCGAATTCTCTTATCCATTGCTGCTTATTTCGATTACAAAATCTCATAAATGAATGCCGAGATAGCTTTTCTTTATGGACGTCTATGACGAATGTATCTATATGATACAACAAAATTAATTCATTACAAAGGGCCAAGAACACATGTTGTGTAAGCTTAGGAGATCCATTTATAGATTTAAGCATGCATCGAGTTCTTGGAACACACGGTTTGACCAAGCCATAAAGTCTTATAGTTTTGATCAGAGTCTAGATGAGTCATGTGTGTACAAAAAGTGTGACGAAAGTGTTGTGATTTTTTTAGTAATTTATGTAGATGATATCTTGCTCATTAGAAACGGTGTGGGGGCATTATTTACGATGAAAGTATGGTTATCTGGGCAGTTTGATATGAAGAACTTAGGAGAAACCAGTCACATTCTTGGAATCAAGTTTGTGCGAGATTGAAAACAAAGGATATTGGGCTTATCACAAGCAAAGTATATCGATGATATCCTTACTCGTTTTAGCTTGCAAGATCCAATAAAGGGTTTTTCATTTTCAGGTATGGAATCACTCTATCCAAGTATCAATGTCCTAAGACACTTGATGAGATAGAAAAGATGAAGGCAGTTTCTTATGTTTTGACAGCTGAAAGGCTTATATATACTATGCTTTGCACTAGACTCAGAATTTGCTTTGCCGTTGGCGTGATTACCAGATATTAGTCTAACCCAGGACATGAGCATTGGATTACGGTAAAAAATATCATCAAGTACCTGAAAAGGACTAAGGATTATATGTTGGATTACCAGATAGACAGTCTAGTACTTTTGGGGTACACAGACTCAGATTTTTAGCCTGGCTAGAATTCCAGCAAGTCTACCTTAGGATAATTGTTTACCTTAAGAGGTGGAGCTATAAGTTGGAGAAGTATCAAGTAGTCCTGCATTGTTGATTCCACCAAGGAGGCTGAGTACCTGGCTACTTTTGAAGCAGCTAAGGAGGTCATGCGGCTCAAGAATTTCCTATCGGATCTAAATGTGGTGCCTTCAGTTCAATCGGCTATTACACTTTATTGTGATAATAGCGGAGCAATTTTAAACTCGAAGGAGCTAAGAGTCTAAATGGAAGGAGAGAACATTGAGCATAAGTATCACCCGATACGAGAAATTGTACAGAAGGATAATGTTGCTGTGATCAAATTACATCAAGAAACAACCATGCAGATCCTTTTATAAAGAGCTTACTGGCTAAGACTGTTGATAGTCATGTAGAGGGCATGAGAGTCAGATATATGATAGTATGATTTTGAGTATATGTGGGAGATTGTTAGGGTTGGTATACTGAAAACTATATTTTTAGTATTTTATTTTATCTTAATGAAATTAATTTTCTATTTTATGAGAATCTTTTTTAGCAATGTATGTATATCATTTCTTTAATGTTATGCATGGATATCTAATATTCTGTATAGTATTTAATCTGGTGTGTAGAGTACGACTTACACATAGAAGATCATATTTTAAGTTCTTGTAGAATATAAGTTTTATGTTCATAATTTAGATGGAAATAGACATACCAACGGTATGACTGTGGTACATAGTTTTAGTAGGCTTGTCTTGGTTACGAGAAACAGTTAATAGCGTCATCTATTATTTCGACTCTCTGTGCTTGTACACTTTGTGTGTATTGAACGGGACACATTAAGATAATTAATTTTATACTAATTATATAAATTAATTCACACCCCAAGGTTATTATGAATAGTGGTTATGCTCTTAATCCTGAAATAATTATTGATTTGTGTATATTTAATATTTGTTGTTTTGATTCATTGGAGGGTGCGATCTTATATAGATCTATATAATCCCGGCGAGTTGGATAGATGTATTATTTATATGGTGAATATTAATTATTGATGGAATTCACGTCCTGAAAAATTGAGATTGATGATATCTTCTTAAGGAAGTTTATAAGTTTAGACCGGGTCAAACCCTACAGGTGGATTTGATTATCTGGCAGTCAAATAAGTTAAGCAGAAGGGTTTAAGGAATATCAAGATTTCGATTAAATTAAATTTTTAGTAATTAAATTTAATTGGCGAGTATCGAGAATTTTAACGTGGGGGGAAATAATAAGGATTTAATAATAAGAGTTTAATGTAATAAAGTCTTGAGATTATGGGTCAGAGTGCAATTATAGTTCTTTAGTGGTGTGAACTGTAATTCAGTATTTTATGAAAATTACAAAAATCGCTACTAGTTTTTTATAATTGTAGATACCACTATGAGATTTGCTTAATTGTGAAAACCATTGATGTGCGTCTGTGTTCCACTAGATGTCTTACTCATAATTACTCCACAGGTCCCTGCTGTAACACTATAAATATGCGGGTAAGCTGAACCAATTTCATAACTTGTCTTTAAGATTAAAACTATTTAAATTCTGTTGGTACGAGTTCTCGATAGTCCGTAGCCCACACTACATTCGAGAATCACATAAGGGAATATAGTAAAAGGTCTGACAGGAGTTTCAACTCAGAATAAAAAACGTTATTAAAGATTTGACCCGTAAAAGGTATTCTTCTAAATTAACTTTGGTTGCATGGGTTTTAATTTTGATCGTTCGACGTCAAAAGTTTTATTTGGAGCCCGTTTCGGCGTTTGCTCATTTAGTTAATTTTTTTTTTCAGATAATCATTTGCAAAAATAATAATTTTGACAGTCTTGCCTCTAACAGTTAGAATCCCGTAATCTCATAAGCTCTTTTCTCATTTACCCCAAGCCTTTGAGTTAAATTTTGTACTCGGCTAAAGTTCTTTGCTTATCCTTTCTTCTAATAACACTGATCCTCAGCAATGCTATCCAATATCGTTCGTCGATAGCCCTTCTGCACCCAAGTCTCATTGATGACCCTATTAAAATTTCCATCCTAGAAAATATCCTTATCTTCCAGTTTTCATTATTGAGCTATGTCTGGATGATGGCCAGTATTCGCATTTGATTCTCCTTTGACTCAAGTCATCATCTTTGAACTAATTTTCATTTGTGGAACTCAAAATCATTTTATTGGCACTAAACATCTGACATTGATAAGACCCTCTACCACCACTCATCTTTTCACGATTTTGATACTACACCCAGTTAAAGTAATTTTGTGAATTCTTGAAATCTCAACCTAGGGAGTATGCTTAGATACTTGAATTAAAGTGCGTTAGGCCGACGCGACTTCAGGAAAAATATCTAGTTTGGCTACCCATTGCTTAAACATCTCTTTTGTCAAGATATGATGTTGATAGACTGGTCCCTTATCCCACGTGTGTTTGACCCTCAAATGACCTCTCAAATTGGGTCAATGGTGGTTGCTTTGATCATGACCTCTTGCCTTCTCCTAATCAATCTTTTAAATTATCTTGAAATTTTCCCATTGATCTCATTAAAGGATTTGTTTGCCGTTCCTTTACTATTTTAGCCCCAGCTATATTTCGTGCAGTTTAGCCCATTATTCGAAATCCTTAGCTTTACGCCTGCTCCCTTGCCGCGGTATGATCGCTTTTCTTAAGACTAATAAATTTGAATTCACCATCCTTATTGATCCCCATGTATATTTTATGAGTCGAGATCTATCCTTGGTTGACCTTTAAAACCTTACCTAATAAACCGGCGAGTAATGATTGTCATCAGAATATTACGTCACTAGAGTTTAGCGCTTTCGTGAGAAATGCAGATTATGCACATCCTTAGGAGAGCCACCTGGGTCATCATCGAATCATGAAGCAGATCTCTTCTGGGAGTGATAGCACAGAATGTTTGCTAACGCCAGCGTTTAACAAGTTCTTGAAGACCAAGACCCCCAATTACAGAAACATCTAAGTAAGGATTCATTCAACAAACTACGTCTTTATTGAAAGCCCCAACGAATAGAATTATGCCATCAATGATTTACTGACGACAGTTTTGCACCTGAGAACCTACGACATCACCACACGACAAAGTTCAAGCTTCTCCAGACCAGTTCGTAGCTGACCCACTTATCCAAAGGACCGAGGAACAAGAGTTTATACCGCCAGTAGAAAAATGAAAGATGAGAGGTAACGTTAAGATTAAGACATTCGACTTACTACGCAAGCAAATGAGGTACGTCCACACACATTGATACTCACGTTAACCATCTTATCAAACATTAGAATCCAGATTCTGCCATCACAGCCTAAGAACAAAGAATCTTGACCACGACAATGAACGTTTGGAGTTCGATGAAGATTTAACCACCAAGCCATGATGGGTTACAAGACTAGATAATTATCACCTCCATACCTCCTGTCACATTTATTTTACCCTCGAACAATTAACTACCTGGTAAATGATCCAGTCATTGAAGGAGACCCTCAAACCCTACGTACCAACATATCAGAGTAAAGCGTCAAGAGCTGAAGAAACTCTACAACCCTGAGAGCATGGGACAGTCGTATGATGTTTTGTACCCGCATCTGTTTTAGATAGGCCCTAGCAAGTTACGCATTGTATCTTTTCTTTTCTTTCGATGTTGTATGTGTGTTTTATGAACCTTTTTGAAACTTTGTATTAATTATGTACTCAAGCTTGAATGGCATGAAATATAAGTATTGTTATAAAAAACCTCCATAAGTTATCTTACACTTAATGCTTGCTAAAACACTCTCAAACTTAACTCCACAAAATCCCAAAACGTGAAAATAATAAAGAATTGAAACAACCCCAAAATCATAACACTCTCCTTTGTCTTTATTCTAAGATGGTTGATAGACGGCCAAACCACCACCGACAAACTAGTGGATCCATAGATGACGAAGCACCTAGATTAGCCTAAGTTCTATGAGAGCTTGCCACTAGTATTAACTGTCCCCATGTGCGTGATAGGGTATGGTTCTTATCGGAGCTTGAAAGACAGCAACCCCTACATTTAGAGGAGGAGTAAAATCAAAAGTAGCCAAGGAGTAGCTGAGGGCCGTCAAAAAGTTATTCAACTCAATGGGAGTTCAAGTTGAGGCAGGTCAGGTAGCTTTAGCAACTCATCTATTGGAAGGAGAAGCGGACCATTGGTGGTTTATGATCGACAACACCCAAAACGTGGCAGCCTTAACATGGAATCAGTTCAAAGGGTTATTTTTGGAGAAGTATTTTCTAGCTCCCTTTCGTTAGGGACAGATAAGAGAATTCCTAAAATTTAAATAAGAATCGATGATGGTAACCCAGTACGCTAACCTCTTCGAGGAGTTGAGCCACTTAGCGGTAGCCATTATATCGGACGAAGAATCGAGGCACGAAAGATTGAGTGGGGCCTGGAGCCATTAATTCGGTGAAAGATCGTCTGCATGCAACTTTTCACTTATACAGTGGTAGAATCAGAGTTGGTAGATGCAAGAAGGATTTGGAACCAAAAGAAAAGTAACTCTGGTCATGGAAAATCATTAAGGAATAAAAGACGATTCGTTCCTATCAAGTCGTACTCACAAGCTAGCTAGAAAGAATAACAAGGGGGACAACAGCTGGACTTGATAGCTTGTTTCAGTTGCAATAAGCTCGAATATAAATAGTTTGAATGCTTGCTACCAAGAGTAAGAAACTATAATATTCGTCGACAACAGCAAGACTACGAAGATCGAACAAATTAACTTCAACAAGGAATGGGTGGTTTGGAAAGGATGATGCAGCTTGACTAACAAGGAAATCAATGGATGTAATGTTCACATTCACAGGAGAAAATGGAGTATTCATTGATGTTTGGAGGTACGCTCGTATTCGCAACTCCGGGATGTATGTCAATTTAAACTTGTTACATTATTACGAGAAAGGGGACGCTTGTAGGATAAGACTTTTAGGCTAACGCATCGCTAGTCAACAACCCCCATGCCAAAGGTATGTGATGTGATCTTGAATGTTGTGTAGTTGTGAGTTCAAGATTTTAGTAAGGCGAAATAAATGTCACTCAAGTCTACTAAATGTATAAGCCCGGCTCTGTCCACACCCTTAACCAGGAACGACTCGATTGAACAAGGACGCAACTTCGGGGACAACTCAATAAGAATCCGAAAGAAGGTACTCCAGAAGAACGGCAATTCTATTGATACAAGCCCTATAGCAGCACCATGGAAGTAGGAAAGTCAACCTGAAGACGAGAAGGCATAACGCAAGTAAATCATCCACAACCTTTCACATGAAGAAGTACGATACGAAATTTTGAGGACAAAATTTATTGTAACGACCCTATTCATGTGAGACCCTGTACCGCTTTATTTTGATATATATACATGTTGACATGTTTCTTTCATGTTATGTGTATCATCGATGCATGGTTTATGCTTTGGAGTTGTAGAACAGCATGTGCAGATGTGTTTTACGCTTTCAATTAAGCTCGTTTGTCTTGGACCCTAAATTAAGTGTTCCACCCAGTGTTGACCGCTCGAGCGGTGGGTGAGCGCTCGAGCAGGGTAGTAGCAGAGTGTGGGTCAGTGTGATGACTGCTCGAGCGGTGGAGTGACAGGGTGTATGTCGGCAAGGGGTCCGCTTGAGCGGTGTTTGGGTGCTCGAGCGGTGGGGGCCTGGTGTGAAAATCTATAAGGAGCGGAAAATATCTTTTTTTGTTACAAAATATCTTTTTCAGCCTCTCTCTCTTCTCTCTATACCCTTTTTCTCTGCCTTCTCTTTAGATTTGAGGGCCTGGGATTTGGTTTTTCGATAGTTTGTATGCGGATCCCTGCTGTACGTGCTGTAAGTTTTGCATTCATCTGGTCAGATTCTCGTTCCGACAAGATCTGATTTTTGAGGCGTCGGGTTTTGACCCAACGAGGTAGGACTTTAGACTATTCTGTTGTATGAGGATGTATTATACAATTGTATGTGTTTTCATCGAGTAGAAAATACATTAAATGTCATATTTGTGTTTAAACCTTGTTTTTCCTGATAAAAAGCATGATTTCTAGCTTTTCTTGGTTTATTACCATATACGACATGTGGATGGACGATTTTTAAAGGGTGTCATTGAAAACGGTGATTTTAGATGAAAAATCTCGACATTTTTATGTTTCAGATGTTTGAAGCTAACCCTTGGAGTTGAGTCTCAATTTTTGAACTTTTTATTGAAAACGGAAAAAAATATTTTTAAAATATTTTGTTGATCTCAATGTTGTTGGATGGATCTATATATATGTGTATAATATATATTTGTGAAATGTTTTCGTAGTTGATCTATGGTTCGATTTTTAGAAGACTATCTAGATGTACCGAGATGACGGGTATTTGGTGCGAGTTGCCCTCGATGAAAGTCCTAAAATGTGCGCAGAGTAGGTACCTTTGTTATCCTTCGGGATTGAAGGTTAGTTTGCGTGCTTTTGTCCCTCAGGTTATCCCCGGTAAAGTCAGCATTTACGTTGTGGTGCTCTATATAGAACTTGTCATTACCTAGCGAGTCTTGAACAGCTGGGGTCTAGAGTAATGGACATGAGTCTATAGTTGTTACCTCTGTCCCCTTGTGATGGAGTCGGTACATAGGATCATATTCTTCTTCTTTTTTCACGATGGTACATTCCGTGAGGGAATAATGTTTAGTTACTGTTTTTCCTTAACTATGACTGATTTTTGAACTTTTTGCAACACATGATTTGAAGGATGAAAATGGGGGTTTTATGTTAATTAAATCGTTTTGAGAGACTCGCGGAGTCTGATGGGAAAACTTAGGGTTTGTGATGAAAAACCTGTTATGTGACTTCGTGGTTGAGTTTAGCTCCCACTCTATATGATTGTCTATCCTGTCTATTTTACAGTTTTATTGTATGTTTCTATTTGGTTTTGGCTCACTGGTGGAATTTTTTGTAAAACCATTTTCAAGTGACTATGTGGATGAGGAGTAGCTTTGGTGGTGCCCGCGGTGGCGGAAGACTTTTGATAGGTTTCCTTTTTTGGTATGCCTATTTTTGAAGGCAGGTTTTGTACGCCATAAGGCGATATATAGTATGTATGTTGGAACTGTATGTTATTTATTTATGAGAAATACTTTGTTGGGTATTCCATTAATTTCAACAGGCAGATTTTATTAGATGAAAATTTATATTTTTATAAAACTGGTGTTTGGTGAATTTTCACGTGACCCCGGGTTTTGGGACTTGACAACTTGGTATCAGAGCTCTAGATTTGAATACCTAAGAGCCATGAAAAAAAGGGTTTATCACCTGGTTAGGTTGATTGTGTATGCTTGCACGCTTGTGTTTTAACATGTTGATAGCTTTCTGAGCATGATAATTGTGTGTATGTGGGTATAAAGGTTGAACCTCATGATAGATGAGCCTTTCCTTCGGGCGTTTGGACTAACAGGTTTGGAAGCCAAGTTAGAAACGCGTTTGGCTGACGTGTTTTCTAGCAAAAAATCTAAATAGGTTATCCAAATTGACAAGTTCGTCTTGTTACTTCTCTTCGGTATGCGAGGTGTGTTTATATGATCTTAAATGGCTATGTGATAGCATGATTATGCGTTTGTGTTACGTAGTAACATGTTGTAGGAAAGCTTATCCTGTTTATATTGCTTTCTATAGAATTATGTCTATGCGGGGAGTGCGGGGACGGGGTTGTGGCCGAGGCCGTGGCCGAGGATGTGTGTATGCTCAGGTTCCGAAAGAAGGGAATGTTCCTGCCCCACAAGAACAAGTGGGTGGTACAGATATTGGCGGCGCTGATGTTGTCCAGGAGATGTTTGCCACTATGAGAGCTGTGGCAGAAGCGACCGGGGCTAGTGTGTGGGTTCCTGAGCCAAGGGCTTCTGTAGCTATGAGGGAGTTTCGGCGGTTGGATTCTCCAACCTTTTCTGGGGAGCCAGACCCAAAGGTGGCTACTGAGTGGTTGGAAGTGACCACGTCGATCTTCGATACTCTGGATATCGAGGAGGATGCCTTGCGTGTGAGGTTGGCAGCGTTCCAACTGCAAGAAGATGTTAGAGAGTGGTGAAAGTTCGCCAAGACCATAGTGGATGGTACGTGGGATGCTTTCACGGGAGTCTTATTGGAGAAGTATTTCCCAAGATCTTCGAGGGATACTTACCGGGAGTAGTTCCTCTCTCTTGTTTAGGGGAATATGTCTGTGGTTCAGTATGAGGCCAAGTTCACGAATTTGTCGCGGTTCGCAGCAGAGATGGTATCGACGAAGAGTTGCGCACTTGGCGGCTGAGAGGGGACTCTGACCTGCTTTCAAGGATAGGGTTGCAGCTTTGGATGTGGAGGTATATATCAAGCTGGTGGAGGCTGCTATCCGGTTTGAGAATTCGCTGGCAGATAGCCGTAGGGTTAGAGAGAGTGGGAGCTAGCGGGACAGTGGAGATACCCAGCTTTAAAGGCACTGGAAAAATAGCTAGAGGTCGTCTGGACCTAGTTCTCATTCTGTCGGATCGTATCAGCCGCAGTCGTCCACACTTACACCTCTAGTGGCTTCGACAGGAAGGCTAGAGCAGAGAGGGTTGACTTGTTATCGATGCGGGCAGCTGGGACATCCTGTAGTTGAGTGCCTACAGAAGGGCCGGGCTCAGAGTTCAATACCTATCCAGTCACAGGCGAGAGACCCGCCTATCTGTTTTGGGTGTGGTTAGTCCGGGCATTTTCATAGACACTGTCCCAGAGAGGGGAATGTCCAAGGTGCCACAGGAGCGCCAGCTGCTTCATCTCTACAGAGGTGACAGGCTCCACAGCAGCCTAGGGCTTAGACGTCCAGGTTTGCGGAAGAAGGTGCTTTGACGCAGTCGGTGAGGCAACCATCGACTCAGGGTTATGGTGGGCAGACCAGACTCCCACAGGCCAGGGCTTATGTTCTTGCTGATCCTGGTGCTTCTAAGGCACCAGTTGGGCTTGATGCTATAGCTACTCCAGCCATGATCAGAGGTACCTTTCTTGTCTTTAGATCATGGGTCAGTGTTCTCATCGACACGGGAGCATCACATTCTTTTATCTCTTCTATTTTTGCATCTGCATTGGGGTTGAAGGTGGACCCGCTGGGTAGTGCAGTTTGCAAATCCTGCAAGTTAGGAGTCGCCGGTCGTTGTTTAGAGTTTGATTTTATCATTCTAGACATGACCACGTTTGATGTCATCCTAGGGATGGACTAGCTGACTACCTACCATGCCTTTATAGATTGTGAGCGAAAGAGAGTGTCGATCTGTACATCAGAGGGTGACTGCTTTTGCTTTGTGGGTGATCGGGATGAGGGCTTGAGGTCTATGCCCGGTGCCACTCGAGTTCAGGGAGATTTGGGTTTCCTCTTTTCTACGCTCAGGTTGGATGAGCTGATTGGGGTTCGAGGGGTGTTTCCCCATGTGGTGTGTGACTATCCGAATGTCTTTCCTAACGATCTGTTCGAGTTGCCACTGAGCCGAGATGTGGAGTTCTCCATTAATCTTGTTCTGGAAGCTGCTCCCATCTCTATGCCATCTTATCGCTTTGCACCGGCTGAGTTGCGAGAGCTTAAGGTGCAGCTTCAGGAGTTGCTTGATAAGGGGTTTGTACGCCCGAGTATGTCGCCGTGGGGAGCTCCAACGCTCTTTACGAAGAAGAAGGGTGGTTCATTCAGATTTAGTGTAGATTATAAGAAGTTGAACCAGGTAACGGTGAAGAACAAGTATTCGATGCCGAGGATCGACGACTTGTTTGACCAGTTGAGGGGATCTCGCTGCTTTTTGAAGATTGACGTGAGATCAGGGTATCATTAGCTGAGGATTAGGGACGAGGAAATAGCGAAGACTGCCTTTCGGGGTCGTTAGGGTCACTATGAGTTTCTGGTTATGCCGTTCGGTCTAACGAAGGCTCCCGCTACATTTATGGGTCTGATGAACCGTATCTTCCACTCTTACCTGGACAGTTTTGTGATCGTGTTTGTGGATAACATCCTTGTCTATTCACCCACGAGGGAGATGCACGAGGAGCATCTGCATGTTGTCTTACAGCTTTCGAGAGAACATCGCATGTATGCGAAGTTCGAGAAGTGTGAGTTTTGGGTGTTAGAGGTGAGATTCCTTGGACACGTGGTGTCGAAGAATGGGGTATCAGTGGACTCATCGAAGACTGATGCAGTGAAAAATTAGCAGCGACCGAAGATTGTTTTTGAGATCAGCAGTTTTCTCAGTCTAGCAGGTTATTATCGGCGATTTGTACAGGACTTCTCTAGGCTTGCAACACCGATGATGTGTTTAACACGGAAGGGAGTCACGCTTGTGTCGAGCGAATCCTATGAGTCAGCTTTTCGGGAGATGAAGAGGAGAATGACCAGTGCGCCAGTGCTGATTATTCCTGAGCGAGATTTGGGTTACATAGTGTACTGCGACGCTTCATATGAGGGTTTGGGTTGCATTCTGATGCAGGAAGGCAATGTTGTAGCTTATGGATCCGGGCAGTTGAAGACGCACGAGAGGAACTACCCGACACATGATCTGGAGTTGGCGGCCATGGTCTTTGCTTTGAAGTCATGGCATCACTATCTTTATGGTGATCGTTTCGAGGTCTTCTCTGTTCACAAGAGCCTAAAGTACTTGTTTTCGCAGAACGATTTGAATCTTCGCCAACAAAGATGGATGGAGCTATTGGAGGACTACGACTTTGATTTGCAATACCATCCGGGTAAGGCAAATGTCGTAGCTGATGCGCTTAGTAGGAGATCTCATGATTCAATAGCTTCTATGGCTATACGGGAGTGGGATATGCTGAGAGATGTTTGGGAGTTCGATCTGGGTCTAAGGGAGACAGAAGGAGGCGTGACCTTGTACTCAGTTTCTTCACAGCTCGTATTGGTTACACGTGTGTTAGAGGCTCAGCGAACCGATTAGGAGGCTCAGATGCTACGGGACCGCATTGCAGTGGGACAGACACAGCAGGATGGGTGGTGTGTTCAAATCAGAGTCTGAGGTTGTCGGGGCGATTGCCTATGCCGGAGTCGTGCCGTGCTGAGGTGCTATATGAGTTTCATCACTCACGACATGCAGTATATCTCGGGGCCATAAAGATGTATCACAATTTACGCCGTCAATTTTGGTGGATAGGGATGAAGAAGGACGTGTTTTGATTCGTTTCTCAATGCTTTACTTGTCTGTAAGTAAAGGTGGAACACCAAAGACCAGCGGGACTGTTGCCGCCGTTGCCTATATCGGAGTGGAAGTGAGAGAATATCACAATGGATTTTGTATAAGGACTTCCTCGATCGCTGACGGGATACGATGCTATTTGGGTTGTGGTTGATCGGTTGACGAAGTCTGTGCACTTCCTCCCTATTCGAGTGAGAGATCCGATGGACAGATTGAGTAGATTGTACATTCGGGAGATAGTTCGACTACACGGAGTATCGGTGACTGTTGTTTCTGATCGAAACCCGCGTTTTACATCGCGCTTTTGGCAGAGTCTTCTGGTGGCCTTGGGTACTAGCTTGACTTTTAGCACAGCTTTTCACCCACAAATCGACAGTCAGTCTGAGAGGACCATTTAGATTTTGGAGAATATGTTGAGAGCTTGTGTGCTTGATTTCTGGGGTTCTTGGAAGGATCATTTATCTTTGGTAGAGTTTGCATACAACAACATCTATCAGTCAAGTATTGGGATGGCACTGTATGAGGCTCTGTATGGTAGACCTTGTAGATCGCTGATGTGTTGGACAGAGGTGGGTGAGACCACTGTTTTGGGACCCGACTTAGAACGGGAGACTATGAAGCAAATTGCTGTGATTCATTAGCGTCTGTTGACAGCTCAGAGTCACCCGAGATTTTTGGCGTCGCGGGAAGCTATCACCACATTTTATTAGACCCTTGAAGATCTTGAAAAGGATTGGGGTGGTAGCATACGGTCTAGCCTTCCCGCCTCAGTTAGCATCTATGCACAACATTTTTCACGTTTCTATGCTTTGGAGGTATGAATCTGATCCTTCACATGTGTTAGATTGGGCTAAATTGCGGGTTGATGAGGATGTCACATATGAGGACCGTTCGGTGAAGATCCGAGATACAAAGGAGTAAGTGTTACGGGGAAGAATGATTGCTCATGTAAAAGTTCAGTGGCTTCATCACGGGGTTGTGGAAGCGACTTGGGAGCCTGAGTCTGGGATGCGTGCTAGATACCCAGACCTGTTTACCTCGTGACCATGTAGGAAATTTCGAGGGCCAAGTTCCGTAAGGGGGGGGGGGGGAGATTTGTGAGACCCTGTACCGCTTTGTTTTGATATATATACATGTTGACATGTTTCTTTCATGTTATGTGTATCATCGATGCATGATTTATGCTTTGAAGTTGTAGAATAGCATGTGTAGATGTGTTTTACGCTTTCGTTTAAGCCTATTTGGCTTGAACCCTAAATTCAGTGTTCCACCCAGCGTTGACCGCTCGAGCGGTGGGCGAGCGCTTGAGTGGGGTTGCGGCAGAGTGTGGGTCCGTGTGATGACCGCTCGAGCGGTGGGTGAGCGCTTGAGCGGTGGGGTGGCAGGGTGTATGTCGGCAAGGGGTCCGGTCGAGCGGTGGGGGCTTGGCGTAAAAATCTATAAGGAGCAGAAAATATCTTTTTTGGTTACAAAATATATCTTCAGTCTCTCTCTCTTCGCTCTCTACCCCTTTTCTCTGCCTTCTCTCTAGATTTGAGAGCCTAGGAATTGGTTTTTCGGTAGTTTGTTTGCGGATCCCTGCTGTATGTGCCGTAAGCTTCAAGTTCATCCGGTAAGATTCTTGTTCCGACGGGGTCCGATTTTTGAGATGTCGGGTTTTGACCCAATGAGGTAGGACTTTAGACTATTCTGCTGTATGAGGGTGTATTATACAATTGTATGTGTTTCCATTGGGTAGAAAATACATTAAATGTCATATTTGTGTTTAACCCTTGTTTTTCCTGGTAAAAAGCATGATTTCTAGCTTTTATTGGTTTATTACCCTATACGACATGTGGATGGACAATTTTTAAAGGGTGTTCTTGAAAACGGTGGTTTTGGATAAAAAAAACTCGACATTTTTATGTTTTAGAGGTTTAGAGCTAACTCTCGGGGTTGAGTATCAGTTTTTGAACGTTTTATTGAAAACGAAAAAAAATATTTTAGAAATAATTTGTTGATTTCCATGTTGATGGATGGATCTATATATACATGTGTAATGTATATTTGTGAAATATTTTCGTAGTTGATCCTTGGTTTGATTTTTAGAATATTATCTAGATGTGCTGGGATGACGGGTATTTGGCACGATTTACCCTCGATGAAAGTCTGGAAATGTCGCAGAGTAGGTACATTTGTTATCCTTCGGGGTAATTCCCGTAAAGAAGGTTGGTTTGGGTCCTTTTGTCCCTCGGGTTGTTGCCCGTAAAGTCAGCATTTACATTGTGGTGCTCTGTATAGAACTTGTCATTACCTAGCGAGTCTTGAACAGTAGGGGTCTAGGGTAATGGATAAGAGTCTATAGTTGTTACCTTTGTCCCCTTGTGATGGAGTCGGTATATAGGATCATATTCTTCTTTTTTTTTTCACGATGGTACATTCCATGAGGGAACAATGTTTAGTTACTGTTTTTCCTTAACTATGGCTGATTTTCGCACTTTTTGCAACACATGATTTGAAGGATGAAAATGGGGGTTTTATGTTAATGAAACCGTTTTGGGAGACTCGCGGAGTCTGATGGGAAAACTTGAGGTTTATGATGGAAAACTTGTTATGTGACTTCGTGGTTGAGTTTAACTCCCACTCTATATGATTGTATATCCTGTCTTCTTTACAGTTTTATAGTCAGTTTCTATTGGGTTTCGGCTCACTGGTGGGATTTTCTATAAAACCATTTTCAGGTGACCATGTGGATGAGAAGTAGCTGTGGTGGTGCCCGCAGTGGTGGAAGATTTTTGATAATTTTTTCTTTTTGGTATGCTTGTTCCTGAAGGCAGATTTTGTACGACATAAGGCGATATATAGTATGCATGTTGGAACTGTATGTTATTTATTTATGAGAAATACTTTGTTGGGTATTCCACTAGTTTCAACGGGTGGATTTCATTATATGAAAACTTATATTTTCATAAAACTGATGTTTGGTGAATTTTCACGTGACCCCAAATTTTGGGGCATGACAGTTCAGATCGTAGTTGTAACAACTCAATTCAAACCCAAGTATTAGTAACAGCTAGGCAACGAGATCTTAGGTCGTTAAAATGCTAAATACCCTTACTCAACCCGAAACCCTAATTAAATATGAAAACCTTAAGAAGACCAACACTCAAAGAGGTAAAATCCTAACACTAAGAGAAAACTCCCAACATCCTAAGTTAAGTAATTAACATGGAGTATTAAATTAAAAAATAAAAAATTCTCATAATTAGGGTAAAATGACCATTTTGCCCCTGGTACACTAAAAAAGTTATAAAAATCTAAAATTTGACACATGAGCACCTTAAATCAAATATTTAAATACAATTAAATTGAAAAAGATAAAATAATAACAAAAATAACAAAAATGCCGCTTAGTGGCCGTCCATCTTGGAATTTGTGCTAAAAAAGTCACCTATTATCTTTTTATGCTCGAAAATTAAAAACAGTTATACAAATCAAGCATTATTATGACTCAAGATTATTTAAATAAGTAATATACATAACAATATAATAATATAGGCCAACAAAAGTAAACAATCATTATTGAAATTCTTACACACTAAAATAATTCAAAAAGTCATATTTTGTCAAACTAGCTTAATTTGACTTAAAAGTATATACCTATTTAATCAGTTGCTATAAAAATTATAATAATTCATGAGAATTCTAAATTAATCATAAACTTACTAAAATAATAATGTTTAGTAGGTAGGGAAACCAAATAGATACACTGAATTCATTTTTAAAGTGTTTTCTTGCACAATATGACACCAATACCTAGTTTAAACTCCAAATTAATGAAAAATTTGAATTTTTGGTCTTTCGGAACTCCCTAGTCGAAATCCCCACCTGCCATATCTAATAATATAAGCCTAAAAAACATCATGCCACCCCATGCAACCAGTGTAGCAAAAGAAATTCAATTTGAAACTTCCAAATACATAATTGCATCTACTAACTCCTTGCTCTATAAATTGAACACCAAACCCTCCCTCAGGTGTCTTCATTTTTTGGTGAAGAAGGGTGGGAGACCAGACTTGTTGGAGGCATGACTGCCAAGATCTTTGTTTTTGCAAACAATTAACGAAAAAAATTAAATAGACGAGCAATCGCCAAAACGACCTCAAGATAAAACTTTTGATGACGAACGATCAAAATAAAATTCGTGCATCCGAATTTAATTTAGAAGAATACCTTTTTACCGATCGAATATTTAACTACGATTTGAATCCGAGTTGAAGCTCTTGTCAGATCTTCTACTGTATTTTCTTATGCGATTTTCGGATATAGTGTGGGCTATAATCCTCCGAGAACTCGTACAGCCAGAACCAAGACAACTTTAGTCTTAGAAGATAAGTTATAAAACTGATTCAGCCTATCCACATATTTATAGGGCTACAACAGAGACCTGGAGAGTAATTATTAGTAAGATTTCCAGTGGAACACAGATATCTATCAGCGATTTCTGTAATTATAAAAAACTAGCAGCGATTTCTGCGATTTTCATAAAATACTGAATTACAGTTCATACCATTAAAGAACTATAATTGCACTCTAACCCATATTCTCAAGACCATATAGCATTGAGCTTCTATTATTAAATGCTTATCATTTTTCCCCACGTTAAGATTCCCGATACTTGCCAATTAAATATAATTACTGACAATTTAATTTAATCGGCATCTTGATATTTTTTAACCCATTCTGCTTAACTTATTTGACAGCCGAATAATTAAATCCACCTGCAGGGTTTGGCTCGGTCAAAACTTATAAGCTTCTTTAAGGGGGTATCGTTAATCTCGATCTTTCGGGACTTGAATTTCGTCAATAATTAATATTCACCATATAAATAATACCGCTATCCAACTCACCGGGAATATAGACTCATATAAGATCGCATCCCCTAATGAATCAAAATAACGAATATTAAATATACGGAAATCAATAATTATTTTAGGATTAAAAGGATAAATACTATTCATAATAACCATAGGGTGTGAATTAATTTGTATAGTCAGTACAAAATTAATTACCTCAAATGTCCTATTCAATACACACAAAGTGTACTAGCATAGATAGTTAGAATAATAGACGACGCTACTATTTGTTTTTCGTAATCAAGACAGGCCTACTAAAATTCTCTACTACAGTCGTACCAATGGTATGACTATTTTCATCTAAACTGTGAATATAAAACTTATATTCTGCAAGAACTTAAAATCTGATTTTTTGTGTGCAAGTCGTACTCTACACACCCGTGGCACCGGGATTTAGGGGGTTTTATAAATTGTTTCAAAAATAAAAAAATTCAAAGATGTTTGAAAAATATTTAATACCTTGAATGCTAAATTTTGAAATACCTTTTTTGTTGAAAATGGAGTCGCCACTTAGTTTTTGAGAAAAACTAAGAAAAATAAAAATGGCTACTGATATTTAAAGCGTTAACCAGAGAAAGAGAGTTTGGGGGCTAACGTACGAATCGAGGAAGGTGTTAGGCACCCTGTTCGCCCAACCGTAACATTGGCCTCTACTAATCATCATTAGTTCTTTAATAAAATTTTACAAATGCATACAAATAAAGAAGATGGAGACAAAGAGAGAACATCCAAAATTAAATGTGAAAAATACATAACATATGTACATAGCACTCCAAATAAAGCAAATAAGAAAAGAAAATTCTAAGTCCTACGGTATGCAATTTCTAACTAAAGAATACATGGAACACATCGGTATACAATTTCATCAAAATAAATTAAACTATCATGATTTGAATAAAAGAACAAAAAAATACTAGAAATTGTTATAATTACTTAAGCATGACGTGTTACAAAAAAATAAACTAAACTATCATAAACATACTTTCAAGTAAAGAAATTAAAACATGCGTTAATGTTAATATAATGAATTA
This sequence comes from Heliamphora exappendiculata, assembly GCA_034768845.1. NCBI lineage: Eukaryota > Viridiplantae > Streptophyta > Magnoliopsida > Ericales > Sarraceniaceae > Heliamphora > Heliamphora exappendiculata. Next base: position 68,064 of record JAOTRH010481643.1, on the reverse strand, counting down.
ATAAAAAAAATGAGAAATGCAAAACAAAAGATACATAAAAAGAATCCTAAAAAGTAAGTTCATAAAAGAAACTTATACTATGATGAAAAATGTTAGAAAATACTTATTAACAAAAGACCAATCTAACTATCCACTTTTGCATTCTTTTAAAAGTGATAGAAGAAAATAAAAAAAAAGAAAGAGAAGAAAATTACTCTTAGAAAAGAAATCTAGTTTAAATGGCTTTGTGTGATTTTTGAGTTTAACAAAATAAAAGAATAAAAATAAAGTACATGTTATAAAAGAAAAATAAAGTTATAGGGAAAGAGAAAGAAAATGAAGCTTTTAAAAGAAAAATGAATACTAACATTAAAAGAAATACTAATAAAGAATAATTAAACTAATCACTAGAAGAGAAAGAAAAGAAAAAAAAACATTATAAGGAATTTTAAAGCTAATTAACAAAATGCTAGAAAGGAGAACTACACTACTATTAAAAGCAAAGAAAAGAAAATAAGGGAAAAATAAAAGCTAAAAAATGAACATTTAGCTAAAAGAAAATAAAATGGAATATTAGTATTAATGTTACAAGAAGAGAAATGGAAATAAAATAAAGTGTTAGTAAAAAGAAATTAAACTAACTAAAATGAAAGAAAGAAAATAAATGCTAGAACATTAAGCCTGTGTTTGGCCTGGCTTAAAAGCCAAGCTTTTGGGCTTTTTGTACAAAAAAAGCCATTTGGTTTGCCTTCACTTGGCTTTTTAGCTTTTTTCTCGTAGAAAAAAGTAATGATTTGACATATACTTTTTCACAAAAAAGCCAAAAAATATAAAAATTACTAAAAAATGCTAGTCCAAACACAGGTTAAAAAGCTACATTGAACTAACTATTACAAGAAGATAAATGTTAGAAATATAGAAAAAAAAGAAAAGAGAAATAAATACAAAAGAAATTGAACTAACATTAGAAGAAAAGAAAAGAAAATGAAAAGAAAACAAAGAAAATAAAGAATAACCAAGCAATTATTAGAAAATGTGAATGTAATATTAATAATTATATTAACATGAATGTTAGTACATTGATAATAACAATTAACAATATTGTAAGTTGTAACTGCCAAAATATTTTAGCGTTTATTTAATGAATTAATTAAAGAAAAAGATATTGTGCTTAGTGTGAAAGTGTAAACTAAGCAATTAAAAAAAAGCGATTAAACTGGATGAAGAAAAGTAAGTAAGAAGTAAGGTTAATTATTCAAATGAAAGAAATATATAAATTAAAATGAATTTAATCCGATCACTCCAAAAGAGAGAAAATAGAGTTAGAAGGATCGGGGATCCAAACGAGGTACCTAGATTATCGGAGAATCCTCAAGTCGGGAATGTGCCTGAATGGTCCAATCCTCGGGTGGTGATCTAAGCAAGGCTTCAATGTTGGCGTCAGAGGATCGGATCTCGGTATTTCGGCAGGGGTTTGGCGTCGGGACTAAGAATTGCTCGGCAACTCGGCAGAGCTTCTCTCACTAAACCTGTCACTAATTTTTTGTCCTCAAAATGTACCAGAAGGTACGGTATTTATAGAATTTTTCAACCAAGGAGATGCTGCCACATTCTGGGACACGTTAGGGTTTTTCAAGGTGGCGGTCGCAATGAGTTGGCGGTCGCCACTTTTGGGCTAGGGTTTCCAAGAGGTTCTATTGGCGGTCGCCACAATGAAAATGGCGGTTGCCTTACTTAGGCAGCAAGTTTGGATGGCTCGACAAAATTTTATTAGTTTGAAGGTTTCAGGTTCAGATACCGAGCTTGGACCTCTTCTCGAGGATCAAACTGAAGCTATTTCACCTATTTTTATCATCGAATTCACCTAAGATTAGGCGGGGTCAAATTTGGTGTCTACAGTTGCCCCTCTTTGATATAACTTGCGTAGCAATGCATAGAGCAAGTTATATTAAAGACCCAGAGACAACATCCATTTGATCGAGCCGTCAATCTTAGGCTACAAGCACACAAGCATGCAGATGATGTTGGTCGTACTCGAATTTTCATTGAGCTGCCTACATACGCCTTTGCTAGGGATCGAACCAAAACGTAGATCTGGGGCAATATGTAGGGATGCAATGATAAGCAATATGATGCATGGCAAGTATAGTGTAATACAATGCGAGTCAGTTTAAGGTCATGAAGAGGACCAACGAGTCAGTTTAGGGTCATGAAGAGGACCGAAGAGTCAGTTTAGGGTCGTGAAGGGAACCGAGGAGTCAGTTTAGGGTCGTAAAGAGAACCGAGGAGTCAGTTTAGGGTCATGAGGAGGATCGACGAGTCAATTTAGGGTCTTGAGGAGGACCGAGTCAGTTTAGGGTCATGAGGATGACTGAGTCAGCTTAAGGTCATGAGGAGGACTGACGAGTCAATTTAGGGTCGTGAGAAGAACCGAGGAGTCAGTTTAGGGTCATGAGGAGGACCGACGAGTCAATTTAGGGTCTTAAGGAAGACCGAGTCAGTTTAGGGTCATGAGGAGGACTGAGTCAGCTTAAGGTCATGAGGAGGATCGACGAGTCAGTTTAGGGTCATTAGGAGGACCGATGAGTCAGTTTAAGGTCATGCGGAGGACCGGCGAGAAAAACATCAAACTAATACGTCGAGTTAAGACCTAAAAATTCGAGACAAGGTGCGGGATAAAGCTATGATTTAGATTTATCGGAAGCGAGATTAAAGCCAAGTTATGGCTTAAAATTAAATTTATCAGAAAGGATAACCACGAATTAATAGGTCGAGTCACGTCCTAAAAATTTGGGACAAAACACGGGATAAAAATAATTAAAAGCCAAGTCATGGCTTAAAATCAAATTTATCGGGAGAAAACACGAATTAATAGGTCGAGTCAAGACTTAAAAACTTAGATGCCTAGCGAACTAGGGCTTAGAGTCCCTAGTCTTCTACTAGGACGTGCATGATTTACCTGGCGCACCAGGGCTTTAGGTGCCTAGTCTTCTAGGGCTTGAGAAATTTTGCTGGCGCAACAGGTGCCTAGTCTTCTAAGGCTTGGAAAACCTAAGACGCCTTCTGGACTTAAGACCTTGACGCGTTATGGACTAGGGTTTGAAGAAAGCCTAAGACACCTTTTGAACTTAGGATCTAGACCCCTTATGGATTAGGGTTTGGAGAAAACCTAAGACTCCTTCTGGACTTAGGACCTAGATGCCTTATGGACTAGGGTTTGGAGAAAACCTAAGATTCCTTCTGGTCTTAGGACCTAAACGCTTTATGGACTAGGATTTGGAGAAAACCTAAGACATCTTCTCGACTTAGGACCTAGATGCCTTATGGAGTAGGGTTTGGAGAAAACTTAAGACTCCTTCTGGACTTAGGATCTAGATGCCTTATGGACTAGGGTTTGAAGAAAGCCTAAGACACCTTATGGACTTAGAACCTAGACGCCTTATGGACTAGGGTTTGGAGAAAACCTAAGACACCTTTTGGACTTAAGACCTAGACACCTTACGGACTAGGGTTTGGGGAAAACCTAAGACTCCTTATGGACTTAGGATCTAGATGCCTTATGAACTAGGATTTGAAGAAAGCCTAAGACACCTTATGGACTTAGGACCTAGATGCCTTATGGACTAGGGTTTTGAGAAAACCTAAGACACCTTTTGGACTTAGGACCTAGACACCTTATGGACTAGGGTTTAGAGAGAACTTAAGGATCGTCCTTCACACACGAACCTAGGATTAAAAGGATTTTCCTGGTGCACCAGGGCTTAGGGTGTCTAATCTTTAGGGCTTAGGGTTCCTAGTCTTCTACTAGGACGTGAAAGGTTTGAAAGATTTTGTCACGCCCCAAAACTCGGGGTCACGTGAAAATCCACCAAACATCCATTTTATATGAAAATATAAGTTTTCATACATTGAAATATGCCTGTCGAAACTAATGGAATACCCAACAAAGTGTATCTCTCATATATAAATGACATATAGTTCCAACATGCATACAGTATATCGCCTTACGACGTACAAAACCTGCATTCAGAAACAGGCATATCAAAAAGGAAAACTATAAAAGTCTTCCGCTACCGCGAGCACCACCAAAGCTACTCCTCATCCACAGCATCACCTGAAAATGGTTTTATAGAAAATTCCACCCATGTGCCGAAGCCCAATAGAAACAGATAATAAGCTGTAAAGTAAGAAAATATGCAACCATATGAGTGGGAGCTAAACTCAACCACAACCCAAAAAGGATTTCACAAACCCTAAGTTTACCGATTAGATTACAAAAATCTTCCAAAACGGTTTTATTAACATAAAATCCTATTTTCATCATTCAAACCATGCGATGCAAATATTACAAATAACCAACCATAGTTAAGGAAAAACAGTAATAAAAAACATTATTCTCTCACGGAATGTACCATCGTGGAAAAGAAGAAGAAAGAGATCCTATGTACCGACTCCATCACAAGGGGATAGAGGTAACAACTATAGACTCCTTCCCATTACTTAGTTCCAGCATCACTCAAGACCTGCTAGGTAATGACAAGTTCTATACGGAGCACCACGACGTAAAAGCTAACTTTACGGGCGACAACCCGTGGGAAAAGTGCACCCAAACCGACCTTCTTTACGGGAACTACCCCGAAGGATAACAAAGGTACCTACATTGTGCACGTTTTTGAACTTTTATCGAGGGCAACTTGTGCCAAATAACCGTCATCCTGGTATATCAAGATAATTTTCTAAGAAACCGAACTGCAGCATCAACTACAAAATCTTTTCGCAAATATACATTATACATGTATATAGATCCATCTATCAACATGGAGATCAACAAAACATTTCAAAATGCTTTTTCCTCAAAAGCAGTTATACAACGCATGTATAAGTAAGAGTCCAATCCATGAAACCATGGAGATCAAACCAAAACATGTAAAAACATATTTTCATCAAAACGTTTTAGAAAGTGAGCTTCAACCCCAGGGGGTAGCTCCAAACCTCTAAAAACACATTTTTCATAAAAAAAAATCCCTCCTTTTTCTCAAAAGAAACTCAACATTTTCCCCCAAAGGAACCACCAAAATGCCAAGGCAAATAGCCAGCATTTCAGTCGACTGGACTCCTTCCCAGTCGACTGAAAAACATTTTGGAAAAACACCATTTTCGAACAGAAAACATTTCAGTAGACTGACCCCTCAAGTCCAGTCGACTGAACCTCCCAACTCAAGATCCAGTCGACTGAACTCATGGGTCCAATCGACTGAACTTGCCTAGAAAATATTTTTAGCTACGGTTTTGACCTTCAAAGCCTCAAACCAACCTTCAAAAACACATGTTTTGATACCTAAAGGCATACCCGAGCCCAATGCTATCAAAACACCTCGCAAGAAACACCTAACAACCAATTTCATCCAACCGAAACGCCAAAAAATAGTTTTAACCCAAAACTGGATCTAGAACATAAGATCACATTTCATGCGTTTTTAAACAGTGAAATAGCATAAGATTACATATAGTACCCTTAGACAGCAGTAGAATATGAGATCTTACCTCGTTGGGTCAAAAACCCAATGCCTCAATCTACGTGCAAATTCGAGCTTCGTCGAAATTAAATTTCGTCCGGATGGATGCGTAGACCACGATGCCAATAGTAAGGATCGGCTGTTGGTCTATCAAAAACCAATCCCCGGGCCCCTGAGAAGTTAGAGAAAAGGCAGAGAACAAATGGAGGAAACTTAGGAGTTAAGTTTTGAAAATATCTTTTGAAAATATCTAACTGTAGATATTTATAAGCCTCCAAAATATCTTTTTTTTTGAATTTTTGAAATTCACACCGTAACTCCCCACGGCCCCCGGGACCAACCCCGCATGCTTAATTTAACTAAAACACGCATCAAAACATGTAAAAGCATATTAAATCAAAAATTCCAAAAATGCGTTAAAACACCGAATATGCAATTAAATCAAAAAAAGAAACGGTTCAAGATCTCATAGATTTGCCTGGCACACCAGGGCTTGGATCAACGAACCATTGCTAGGGCTGCCACACAGCTTTTAGGATCCACGGGCTCATGTTTTTTGATTTGGTCTTGAAATGTTATGCCCCACTGTAGAGGAGTTTACCGTCATTCTTAATTTTGTCCCACATGAGTTCATGCTAATGCCTTCTTTGTTCATCATACATCCTTGTGGTCTGACTGGCCAAAAGGTTTCTTTCTTCGTCCATGGGGATTCATTGGACACAAACTCTACCCTATCGGTGCCGTTATGTTCTGTGCATTAATCTGCTTGCCCGGTGCTTTCTAGTTTCTTCTGACGGTAGAGTTAGCACTATTTTGGTGAACATTGTTGAGCAAAAAGGGCAAGAAAGGACTTTATGCCCCTAGTCTTGGCTGAGACCTTGATTAGTCTAGTGTTATTTACCCGGGTGTAATCACGTATTTTGTTGGTAGTCCTCTACTCCTCCAAGGTGAAACTTAAATCACTCATTTTCTCCGTTCTTCTCTCCTTTTGTCAATTTTTCTCGAATTTTACCGCTCTTATCTCATTTTGCTAATTTTTACCGCTCTTCTCTCCTTTTGCTGATTTCTATTGAATTTTATCGCTCTTCTCTCCTTTTTCCACTATCTCTCTTTATTTTTTTTTTACATATCTCTCCTTTTGCTGATTTCTCTAAATTCTTAACTCTTTTCTCTCTAATCCGATATGCCTGATAGAGAAAGTAAATCTTCTGTAGAAACATGGTTCGAATGGGTACAACGCTGTTGCCTTTGTCTATCATCTTTTTTACCCGATATGCACTACCGAGGCATCTTGGAGACAGTATCTTTCTTCACTGACTGGGAGAGACACCACTTGGCAGTGTTCCTAGGGGCAGATCCCTTTTATGACTTTGACTATTATGGAACATCCAGATGTTTTGCTGATTGTCTTGCGATTGTCCACTTTCTATTACCCACACAGGATCATGAGACAGTTTCGCCAAGGTCAGATCATATTTCATGGCGTATGGGGTCGTATTAATTTATCTTCCCTTCAAGCCCCATTTCTGGCACAATATCTGGAGGCATAGCCATCTCGTTCACTGATGGAGATGTAGGAGCTGCCCCACATTGAGCTCCTCAAGGAGTACAAGGTGTGGTTGGTTTAGGATAGAGAGAGTAGAAACAAAGATGGAGAAGAACAAGTAGCAAGGAGAAGGAAGATCTGAGAGATCTATTTTGCTATTAGAATTTTGTAGCTTTCTTCTTTATTTAGAGTTTAGGACTTGCGTGCCCGCTCTTTATTTTCAAAACCTTGTGATCGCAACTGAAATAATGAAAATTCCACATTTATTTTAAAAAGGTTCCCAATTATTTAAAGTTTTTTGATTCTTGCAATTAAACAACTTTATTATCAAAACTCAAAGATAAATTTGCATTGATCATTACTCGAATTCAAAGATGGCTAAAACAAAGAAGGTGGTCGGACATCTTAAAAGAAGCTGCCTACGTATCCCAAAAAGTGGAATCAGGCCGTAACGTAGTTTGAGCTTGATTTACTCTTGGGTATTAACTCTCTCCTTTTGTGTTGCTCTAACTTTTTTCAAGGTCGCCCTTTTTATGTTTTCGGCCTTGCAGACTACTCTAACTTTTGCCTGAATTGCCTTTTCGATTTTTAACTCAGCGAGCTTTTATTTTATCTTTATTTTTCCTGAGTTGCCTTTTATGTATTGTTGTTCAAGTCCATGATGATTACAGCACCATCGGTCATAATAGTTTTGATCAGATACGGCCTGACCTAATTTGGCTTGAACTTTTCCCTTGGCTCAAAAATAGGAGCCTTGATTTCTTTAAGAACCAAGCCACCTTCTCTCAAGTCCCGGGTATGCTTTGGCTATCTTCTTTCGATACCCTTGTACGTGAAACAGAATTTGTAGTCTTCTTTCATCGAATAAGAGAAGTTCTTCCATTCGATTCCTCTGCCATTCTTCTACGAGTTGAGCCACATCTTATACTTCTTGATCATTTCAAAGAATTTTTGTAGCACTATGATACGGCCGTCTCGATCCTAGGACTTCACAATCATATCGTTTACATACACTTCGACTTTATTGTGTATCATGTCATGCAATAAGGTAGTTACAGCCTTTTGATAGGTTGCCCGAGCATTCTTCAAATCAAGTGGCGTCATACGGTAACAATAGGTCCCCCACAATGTAATGAATGTCATATTTTCTCTATCTTCAGGGTCTATTAAGATCTGATTGTACCCGGAGAAGCCATCCATAAATGATAAAAGAGCGTGCCCCACTATGCTATCTACCAAGACGTCCATGTGCAGCAGTGGAAAGTCGTTCTTTGGACTAGCCTTGTTGAGATTTCAAAAATTCACACAGACTCTGATGCGTTCATCCTTCTTTAAGACCAGCACAATGTTGGCCACCTATTTCGGATACTTGGTTACTATAAGAAATCCAGCGTTGATCTACTTGGTGACTTATTCTTTAATCTTCAGAGCCCATTCTGGCAGTACCCTTCTCAATTTCTATTTAACCGATTTGACATTGGGATACAAAGAGATATGGTGTTGGATAATATTGGGATCAATTTCGGGCATATCCTCGTATGATCATGCAAAAATGTCTTGGAAATTTTTTACTAAAATCATTAATTGTTCACGTTCAAGTAAAAATAAAGAAGAACCAATTTGAAAAATTTGTGGGTTAATTTCATTACCCAGATTTGTTGACAAAGTTTTTTCAATTATTTGTTGGGCACATATTTCTTCTTCTCTTTTTATTAAAACTTTTAATTCTTCAGGGACATCCCCTTTGAACTGAAAATTATCAAAAAGTGTACAAAATAAATGAAGCAAAGCAGAATAATCAGAATCTTTGTTTATTTCATTGATATCAAAGAGAGCAAGGATTATAAAATTAAAAGCAAAAGAAGAGGGTGCACAGATAGACGTGCCCTCAAACTCGACGTCCAAATGATAGAACAAAGTAAAAACTTATAAGAATTTGACTTGACTTGAGACTTGAATTATGTAAAATACAAGAATTTAAAAACCAGCTGTGACATTCGGTGCAAATAGAGGTGGAATGACCTTATTATCAACGAGATCCTGAATGTCATGGAAAAGTTTCAAACAGTTGTTGGTTGGGTGTCCATGGCTCTGATGATATGAGCAATATAGGGTGGGATCGTAGCGTAGCAGTAAAGGGTTAGGAGGCAGCATTGGATCAAGAAGCTTTATCAGTCCTTTCTCGATAAGTCAATTCATGGCCATGGTCAGAGAAATATTAAGGGAAGTGAAAACTCTCATTGCCTTTTTCAGTTGCAACGGCTGGTTGTTTCTGGGAGGGGGTAATGAAGGTGAAGAATTTGATCGATCTGATTGGGGGTTTAGCAAATTCACCTCATTAGAGCGAGATGCAGGGTTAGTGGATGGGTAAGGTTTTCTCAGCTTTTGGTTCAGCTCGACCTCCTCGATATCACCAGACTGGTTTCCATCTTCTATCTGAACCCCAACATCAAACAACTGCTCGAATGTGGAGAGCAGCAATGTGATCAGATAACGTTTCAGGGGGGATTGTAGATTCTTGACTAAAATTCTCACATGTTCCTTTTCTGTTGGTCGATTTGTCATTTTAGCTGTCTTTGCTCTCCACCTGGTCAAAAAGTCCACAAATGACTCTCTTCTTTCTTGACGAGTGGTCTCTAGCTCCCAAGTGGTTACATCTAGCTGGATATTATAGCTATACTGACTGGCAAATGCAGTAGCTATATCCTCCCATGTTCTGGTCTTTGCTACATCGAGGGAGAGGAACCATTTCTAGGCTGCCCCAAAAAGAGATCGGTGAAAGAGTTGGGGCCTTTGGCTGGTCATCAATTTTCATTGGCGATAGGGTACCAACATACATTTGGAGAAGAATTCTGGGATCTCCGATTTCGTCAAATTTTTCCTTGTCGGGCATTTTAAACTTATCCGGGAGCTTGGCGTCTGGAAACAGGCAGAGTCCCCCTATATCGAGCATTTATTCGTCGACTCCCTTGGCCTTTCTAAGGACCTTCTCCATTTGATCGATTTTCTCAGCCAATGCAGATTCTCTAAATTGTACAGTGTTCTCTTCTTCTACCACCACCGAGCGGGGAACCTGAGGCGGCACAACAACTTGCGGTGCCACCTGTCCTTTCTTATTGTCCTAGAAGTCTTTGCCATTCTCATTTGTATCCTTCGGCTGTCCATTCACAATGGGTATACATGCCTGAATTGCCCAGACCTGCGCCTGGCATTGGTTTTGAGCTTGGGTCTGCTGCTCCACAGTTCTTTGTATCTCAGTAATAACTCTCATCAGAGCTGTCAAGTTAACTTCGTTCTCTGCCATTCTCGATGACTTAGCTGGCTTGTTTAGATATTCTATAGAGTCTACCTGACCTTTATCTTTCCTAAATGCGAGTCAACTGTAATCTTTACGGCTCCATGATCTAGACGTGAAGAAAATCTTGATTGCTAGATGCAAAACAACCAGTATCAAAACACTTCCCAGACAAGAATTTTATTGACAGATAGCAAACATCCCAAATTTTTGAAACAGCAAACCATAGGCAGATAATCACTGAAGCTGAAATAATGCCCATGCCGGGCTCATACTAGCATCGTAACAACAGGATGACCCAAAAAATAGAATGATGGCTAAGAAGGGGATCAACTAAATTCTAGGGGGAAGGCTTGTCTAAAACGGACAGCACTTCGGTAAGAAAATAAAGATATGCTGATTGACTGGTTCGACCTAAAAATTTTAAGAAAAAATGGACAGCATAACAGTAAAGAACTAACTCTCACGGTATGACCAAGGTTTGAAAGAAACGAGCCTACGACGAGGGTTCGAAAGAAAAGAGCCTATGTCAATGAGGAGGAAATCAACGACTCGGGAAGAACCTAGAGGAGAGAGAAACTACCGTAGAGGCTTTAAAACAAAACACAGGCGGGACCCCGAGAAGAACGCGACGGTGTAAGAACCAAATATGGTGAAAGACAAAGTCCAGGTAAAAACTCGAGGGAAAAGCTAACATAATCAAAGGATAACGGAAAACCTGGGCCGAACCCGGGAAAGGAACTAATTTAAGCCCAATCAAAACAATCCTAGCAATATGCAAACAAAACATACAATGAAAAAAAATATAATCCTACCAGGGTTAGTAGCACCTAATGGGGAGTTCTAAGTTCACTATATGCAAAAGGCCAGTTTTAGTTAATTGAATAAGGTACCTTCTGAATAGAGCCGAGTATATACTTTCCTTGCAGAACATGGTCAAATAGTATGCCTGAATTCTTTTACTGTACCTATGATAGCGTACAGTCAGTAAGGGTTGCCCGCTTTCCCAACAATCCCCGAAACGGATGTACATTCAGGGCGTCAGGTCGACCAAGTAGGGAGGGTTTGAAGAACAATGCAAATGCATGTGAAAATACAAATGAAATTTTTTTTATTAAGAACTAATGATATTTTCAAGTCTAGCCATCTTATTTGGTTTTAGAAACTAGTCCCCAGCGGAATCGCTAGAAAATACTGTGGCGCCAGAATTTAGGGGGTTTTGTAAAATGTTTTAAAAATAAGAAAATTCAAAGATATTTGAAAAATATTTTAACACCTTGTAAGCCAAATTTTAAAAACCTCTTTTTGTTAAAAATGGAGTCGCCGCTTAGTTTTTTAGAAAAACTAAGAAAAATAAAAATGGCTACTGATCTTTAAAGCGTTAACCAGAGAAAGAGAGTTCGAGTGCTAACGTACGAATCGGGGAAGGTGTTAGGCACTCCGTTTGCCCAATCGTAAGGTTGGCCTCTACTAATCATCATTGGTTCTTTAATAAAAGAAAGAACATCCAAAATCAAATGTGAAAAATACATTACATATGTATATAGCACTCTAAATAAAGCAAATAAGAAAAGAAAATCTTAAGTCCTGCGGCATGCAATTTCTAACTAAAGGATACATGGAGCACATCGGCATGCAATTTCATCAAAATAAACTAAACTATCATGATTTGAATAAAAGAATAAAAAAATACTAGAAATTGTTAAAATAACTTAAACTTGACTTGTTACAAAAAAATAAACTAAACTATCCTAAACATGCTTTCAAGTAAAGAAACTAAAACATGCATTATTGTTAATATAATGAATTAATAAAAGAAATGAGAAATGCAAAATAAAAGATACATAAAAAGAATCCTAAAAAGAAAGTTCATAAAAGAAGCTTATATTAAGATGAAAAAGATTAGAAAAGCCTATTAATAAAAGAATAATCTAGCTATCCACTTTTGCATTCTTTTAAAAGAGATAGAAAAAAATAGAAAAAAATAAAAAGAAAAGAAAGAAAAGAAAATTACTCTTAAAAAAGCAATCTAGTTTAAATGGATTTTTGTGATTTTTGTGATCAACAAAATAAAAGAATAAAAATAAAGTATATGTTATAAAAGAAAAATAAAGTTATAGGGAAAGGGATAGAAAATGGAGCTTTTAAAAGAAAAATAAATACTAACAATAAAAGAAATATTAACAAAGAATAATTAAACTAATTACTAGAAGAGGAAGAAAAGAAAAGAAAACATTATAAGAAATTTTAAAACTAATTAACAAAATGTTATAGAGGAGAACTACACTACTATTAAAAGAAAAAAAAAAAAAAAAAATAAAAGCTAAAAAAGGAACATTTAGCTAAAAAAAAAAGAACATTAGTATTAATGTTACAAGAAGAGAAATGAAAATGAAAATGAAATAAAGTGTTAGTAAAAAGAAATTAAACTAATTAAAATGAAAGAAATAGAATAAATGCTAGAACATTAAAAAGCTACATTGAACTAACTATTACAAGAAAATAAATGCTAAAAATATAGAAAAAAAGAAAGGAGAAAGAAATATTAAAAGAAATTGAACTAACATTAGAAGAAAAGAAAAGAAAATGAAAAGAAGACAAAGAAAATATAGAATAACCAAGCAAATATTTAAAAATGTGAATATAATATTAACAATTACATTCACATGAATGTTAGTGCATTGATAATAACAATTAACAACATTGTAAGTTGTAATTGCCAAAATATATTAGTACTTATTTAATGAAATAATTAAAGAAAAAGATAATGTGCTTAGTGTAAAAGTGTAAACTAAGCAATTAAAAAAAAAATTAAACTAGATGAAGAAAAGTAAGTAAGAAGCAAGGTTAACTATTCAAATGAAAGAAATACATAAATTAAAATGAATTTAACCCGATCACTCCAAAAGAGAGAAAATAGAGTTAGAAGGATCGGGGATCCAAACGAGGTACCTAGATTGTCGGAGAATCATCAAGTCGGGAATGTGCCTCAATGGTTCAATCCTCGGGTGGTGATCCAAGCAAGGCTTCAACGTAGGCGTTAGAGGTTCGGATCTCGGTATTTCGGCTGAAGTTCGGCGTCGGGACTCAGAATTGCTCGGCAACTCGATAGAGCTTCTCTCACTAAACCTCTCACTAATTTTCTGTCCTCAAAACGTACCAGGGGGTACGATATTATAGAATTCTTCAACCAATGAGACGTTGCCATGTTCTGGGACACGTCAGGGTTTTTCAAGGTGGCGGTTGCCACATCATGATTTGGCGGTCGCCATGTTGGAGCTGGTGGTCACCACTTTTGGGCTAGGGTTTTCAAGAGGTTCTATTGGCGGTCGCCACAATGAACATGGCGGTCGCCTTACTTAGGCAGCAAGTTTCGATGGTTCGAACAAAATTTTATTGATTTAAAGGTTTCAGGTTCAAATACCGAGCTTGGATCTCTTCCCGAGGATCGAATTGGAGTATTATTTCACCTATTTTCATTATCGGATTCACCTAAGATTAGGCGGGGTCAAATTGCGGTGTCTACAAAATCAGATTAAATACTATACAGAATATCGGACATCCGTGCATAACATTAAAGAAATAATGCACATACATTACTCATAAAGATTCTCATAAAATAAAAAATTAATTTTATTAAAAAAATAAAATTAAATACTAAAAACATGATTTCCAGTATACCAACCCTAACACAGTCTTTTATTGTTCTTGATTCTTGAAAGTTCGTGCAAGTTTGAGAGAGAAGGAGAGAAGAAGAAGGAAGAAGGAGGAAAGAGGAGTTCTTTAAAACCAAGTCTTGTCATCCTTCAACCTTTAGAGTATCAAAACAAGTAAACCTCTAAAACTCTCTATTAATCTCATACAAAAATCTCTCTTAACTCATTTCTTAAAACACACCCAAGATCAAGAATCGAAAAATAGACAAAAGGCGTTGTAGTAAGAAAACTATGGGTTGTTTATGATTTTATGATCGCAGATGTGTTTGTATGTTTGTATTCATGAGATTTGTAACTTCTATAAGTTCTGAAACAATGATATTTGAGTCTAAAACACATGTATGCAAAGAATAAGGACCATATATTGACATACCATGAGCTAGGAGGCTTGAACTCTCTGAGGCATGATTTTTGAGCATTTTTAACTCTCTGCCCCGAATTTTAAAATATCATAACTAAATATAAAAAATTAATTTAAGTGTGTTCGTTATATCTAGAACTAGGTTTTGATGTTATGTTTCATATAAAATTGGTTTGAACAGATTTGAATGAGTAAAACTCGAGATATAACTTTTTTTTAAAGTGTGTTAGTTTCAGACTAGTCAGTATTCCAGACCTAAAACCCTAGTTTAAAACGAGATTGGAGCTTAGGTCAAAACCTAACAGTTGTAAATAACATGCATATCGTGCTGTCCACCTAAAAAGATATCAAAATATTGAGATTTAATAGGTCAAAACACATCTGAAAGTCATTGTAATGGATCTATAAGTAACAGAACCTTCTGTCACATGTTTTTGTGCAACTAAAAATTCATACTTTTAGTGATATAATCCAAGGGTTGTTTTCATAAAACGTGTAGGTAATATATTGATCTAGTTTTTTTCCAACGCTCAGACCCAACAACTCCCGAATGATCCCCTAAACTATTTTCAAACCCTCTGCTGAAAATTAGTTCTGCTGTGAGTTTTATGGCTGACTCAACCTATTTTACGAAATGACTTATTTCTCTAATTTGCTTCAAATCACTTCCTTGAGCACTATTAATGGGACTTATAGGGCACATACTAAGCTATAACATATAAAAAAATGAGACTTGTAGGACTTGTTTTGATACCCAAAAACCGAGAGCAACTAAGACCCTTTCTTGTACTTTTTATAAAAAAATTGCTGAACCGCTTTCACTTAATTATTCACCTATTTTCTTTAGGATTTGATCTTAATGTTAAATATAAAACTTGTCTGAAATTTTTTATCTAAATGGTGACCAAAAACCAGAACTTAACTCCGAGTTTAAGTATCGTTAAACACTACTGTTCCTTTCAAATTAATACTTGAAAGTTGGCCCTTAAGTTGTTAAGTGTGTGGTTGAACGTGTCTTTGTTGTGGGACTTGAAGTAGATGTTTTAATTGATTTAAGGTGGATGATTATTGTTTTAAAGTGATTATATGATGATTAGAATCCATACTATAAAGTTTAACCTAAGTTTTGAGAATTGTAATTTATGCTTTATATGCTTGTACTAAGTGCTTTAATGGTTGTACTGTATACTTTAAAGACATGTACTTCATGCTGTGTTGGTTTGTACGTCTTGCCATGTTTAGTTGCATACCATACTATTGTTAAGTTGTACTTCAACATACGAGTTGTTGTATCGTAAGTATTATTACATTGCACTTGGGGCATCTAGTAGGTTACATCCCGTATCTTGGGTTTGGTTATTTTGTACCTCGGTCATATTTGTTAGGTGTATGCCCCTTTGATTCTGTCGCTCATTGAGTTATGGTTATATTATGGAAGCAATGCTGGCACGGGAAAATTAGGTAATTTCGGAGAGAGCCTAATTCGGCGGACCTGATCCCACCGAGGTGGTAATTTCGGAGAGAGCCTAATTATAGCAGACCTAAACCCCATTGCCATAGTCTTTTCAAGGATAATTTGGAGAGAGCCCGATAGTGGCGGCCCTAAATCCCTCGTCTTGGTATTTTGAATAATGTGAAGTGTTTATTGAAATTCCCGATTATTACTTAAACTTTGGGTTGACACCAAGCGAGCATCCCGGATCTTAAGGTGGGATTATTGGTTTTGCGCATGCTTATTATTTTGCTGGCCGGAGGATAAGGATGTTAAAGGCTCGCCCCCATGCCGTTGCTATTTGGCTGTAAAACAGCTGTGGCATGAAGCCCGGTGATGGATTTACTATTCACAACGAGGCCTGAGGATAGGTTTGCTGATCAATTGCTCATAAAGTATACTTTAGTAATTTCCAGTGTGGAATTCGTGTTATGATTCTTTGTGAATGTCGAGGTGGGCATTTGCATTGCATCCATAGCATCATATACTTGCATGTTTATTCAATTATCTGCTTATTATGTTATAAACTGTCAAATTTACCTGTCTCATTAACTTTAAAATATACTAAGTGTTGAATGATATGCGTTGTGGAATATTTTGTGCCATGAGATTTGTTAGAAGGTTTAGAGTGTTTTCTATTGAGTTTTGGCTCATGGCATTCGTGCCACAGCTGAGGAAAAAGATATCTTTGAAGAAGAAATTCCTGAAGAAGAGGAAGGCTATGAATACCAGTGTGAGTTCTAGGAGCAGGAAGATCCCGACGATGCTTGTTGAAGATTCAAGTCTTCTCTTTTTTGTTCAGTTTCCTAGCGCATATTATAATTTTTGAAAATTATTTGTGAAACTGTAAACGTTATGTACTTGTGATCAGTTTAGAGCTCTTAATGATGTAATACTTATGATATGTACATATAAAAGAATGGCTAGAATTTCTCATTTATTTATACTTATGTATGTTCTGACGTGCCTGGAAGACGGGACGCCACAAAACTCCTGTTTTCACGTTCCAAACTCCAACTCAACCCTCATCTCATGGAATGAAATTCTAAGGCATAAAATTTCGATAAAAGTAACTTCAAATCATAAATATATACTCTGAAACTCAACCCCAAACTCATATATAATTACATTCATCCATAAATTTACAATTCACAGTTCCTTTAAACTTTACAAAATCCAAAAGTTATGAAAACCCCTATTATGAACATAGGTACATGAGTTTTATTTCTTATACCAAAACTTCACATGACTTCTTTACAAACCCACGAAGTAAAATACATGTTCATCTTCCAATCAAATTCCCAAAAAGATAACCAAAACACTATACATAAGGATCTTTACATTTTTCCATAAAAACCATCACAAACAAAACGTGAATTCTTCCAAGTCTCCGTGTTTTCATCCGAACATGAAATATATACTTTCAAACAACATGAGCCAAAACTCGTAGGAAGAAGACTAAATATGATGTTATAAATGACAGGCGAGTTGTGTGTATGTGGATGTTATATTGCTATAAATAAACTAGTTTTCATTGTTCACACGCACATGAGTTTATAACTAACCAATATCAATCAATTCATACCTTAATAAAAGAGCTAAACATTCCCAATTCATCTCATAACGTTTGATAACCATGTGAACCACTCTTCCCACTTATTTCATTTCAGTGTAGTTCATGCCCTTTTTATTTCAATTCAATTTTCTTTCAATTCATTGGTTTAACTTAGAATCGATGCTGGGTGCAGCTTACAGAAACCCCATACTATTACTCCAACTGGCTATGTGAAGCCCAATGGATAATAGTGTCAGGATCGTATACTAAAAATCATATCTTTTATTATTTTTAATATTTAATTTTATTCATTAATAAAATTATTTTTTCATTTTTATCATAATCTTATTAAGTAACGTATGCAATTTTATTATTTATTCAATGTTATACATGTGTGTCTTTTATTCATAGTATTTTATCTAGTGTGTAGAGTTTTATTTATACACAGAAGACCAGATTATCGGTTCCTGCAGAATATAAGTTTTCGGTTCACAGCTTAGATGGAATTGGATACACCATCGGTACGATTTTAGTGCAGAGCTATAGTATACATGTCTTGGTTACAGAAAACAGATAGCAGTGTCGCTTATTGTTTCGACTCGCTGTGCTAGTCCACTTCATATGTATTGAACAAAATCACGCTGGAGTAATTAATTTTATACTAGTTATATAAATTAATTCACACCTTATGGTTATTATGACTGTTTATATTCTTAATCCCGAAATAATTAATTATTTACGCATATTTAATATTTGTTATTTTGATTAATTAAAGGGTGCGATTTTTTTACAGGTGTATAATATTGGTGAGTTGGATAACAATATTAATTATACGGTGAATATTAATTATTGATGGAATCAATGTCCTGAAAGATCGAGATTGATGATATACCCTTAAGAAAGTTTATAAGTTTTGACCGAGTCAAACCCTATCGATGGGTTTAATTATTTAGTAGGCAAATAAGTTAAGTAAAAGGTTTTAAGAAATTTATTTAAGAAACCGATTAGATATAATTGTCAGTAATTTAATTTTATTAGCACGTATGGGAAACCTTAACGTGGGGATAATAAATAAGTATTAAATAACAGGAGTTCGAATAATCAGTTTTGAGAATATGGCTTGGAGTGTAATTATAATTCTTTAGTGGAATGAACTATAATTAATGTTTTTGTAAAATTGCTTTTGGGGTAAGGTAGGTTTTCTTAATTACATTGGAAGCCTAAGTCATATTTACTCCACGGGTCCCTGCTGTAGCCTATTTATATGCAGTTATGTAGCCCTAGCTAACACATATCATTATATACAATTAGGATTTTCACGTATTCCCTTGGTGGCTAGAGAGAGTTGTGAAGAACACGCTCCAGGTAGCCCACACTGCAAACACGTTCTAGCATTTGGGAATACATTAGAAGACTTGAATTTGGAGCTTTAACTTGAAGTCTACATCCGCAAAAGTTTATAAACTAAAAGTTATTACAGCAACTGAAATCAATCATACCAGATTTTGTAAGGTATAACTGTAATCTAATTTTGGGAGTATATACTGGGTTTATTTTGAACGTTTGACATCAAAAAAATGTAATATAGAGCCAATTTTGGCGTTTACCCATCTAATTTTTCTTTTACTTAAATCATGTTATTAATCAATGGATTTTGGCAGTTAGCCTCCAATAAATAGTTCGCTCTATAACTCACCGTGACAACTACCATTTTCGATTTTCGTTGGGAACACCGATGGATAGGTTACCAGTGCTCACTTTTTCGGGAGTTAACCTGATGGATAGGGCACCCAGCTTGCACACGTTTTTGGTCACTCACCGCGGGGATAATCGAGCCCAACTTATCCAAAACATTCAATAATTGGTTCAAACGTCAATCTATCAACTTATTTCCATCAATCCAACACATATATCTCCAATATATCCTTATTTTCAAAGATAACAACGTTTATTATCACCCATCAAATCCAAAGCTTTAAGTTAAAACTTTAAATCTCATGAACTTAACCCTTGAACTAGCCCCAAGTTTATGGCTCAACCATCCACATGCTATATACAACATTAAAACGCTCGAACCCATTAATTTAATCAATTTTCATGAAATCAATATAATACAACTACATAAGTTAGGGTTTATATAAAAGATTATCAAATCTTGAGATTAAGTTACAAATTTAGCCTTTGATTTATAAATAGTCAAGTTACAAAACTTTACCAACCATTTGGGAGTTCCCATTTCATAATCATAAGTAATTACCACGAAATCACACAAACTCACCATGAATCTGGCTAGGGTTTTCATAAAATTCCCAAAAATTTAGGGCTTTCAAGAGATTTAAAAAAAAAAAAAAACCTATATCATATCAAAACTTCATAATCAATCAAAATCCAACATCTTGGAAGCAAAAAACTTCCAGACTCACAAACCCTAGATTTTTGGACCTCCATGAAAATAGCTTTTGGCTGGTTGAATGCGGAGCCCTCGTTGAGTAATGCTTGAATCCCAGATGGCGTTGCTCAATTTTGAATGAAAGGTGGACAATTTTTAGAGAGAGGTAGGGCATGGACTTAGAGCTCTCAAGATTGGAGGAGAAGAAAAAAAAAAGAAAAAAAAAAGAAAAAAAAAAGAAGATGGTGGAGAGGGGGTGTTCCCCTTTTGTTTTTATTTATTTATTTTGCTTCATTTATGCTCTAAAGTCGGTCCCACCACTAAAATGAAATAATGCGTGTATATATATATTAAACCCACATCATTTAATCCTCCATTTTAACTTAAATTAAATTCAACTCACATTATCAATTTTTTTTGACATCATGAAATTAATCTCACTTTAATTTTCCACGGTCTCTACACATGCTAACCACATACAACATGCAATATTTATTATTAGAAATTATCTCTATTAATTTAATTTTATCCCCAAAATTCAACGCTTGTCAAGACGTGAACAACTCAGGATACTTTGACCAAAACTTGGATTCTCGCTCTCACGTTGCTTCCTCCACACCATGGTGATGCCGCAGAACTTTCACATAGGAAAGAGTTCTCCCCAGCAACATTTATTCTTTAGTGTCAAAAATTTTTACCGGTCGCTCTTCGTATGTAGCATTCTCTTCAATTTGCAATTCGGACTAGTTAAGGATTTGTGACGGATCGGGTTCATACTTACGCAACATACAGATATGGAACACATTGTGCACGAATGATAATTGTGGAGGCAAAGCAAGTTGGTAAGCAACCTCCCCAACTTTCTCAAGAATCTCAAACAGGCCAATAAACCGCAACGCACTTTACCACCTCTTCTAAACCTCATCAACCCCTTCCATGGTGAGACTTTCAAGAACACGTGATCTCCAACCTCAAACATTAATGGTCTCCTCCTCCGGTCGGTATAACTCTTCTGACAATTCTCGACTATGAATAAGCATTTGTGAATGGCAAAAATTTTCTTCGTGGTTTGGCGCACAAGATCTGGTCCTAACATGGCCACTTTTCCAACATCAGCCCAACAAACTGGTGTCCTACAAGGTCTCTTGTATAAGGTCTCGTAAGGCACCATTTCTATGCTCAACTGATAGCTGTTATTATATGCAAACTCGGCCAACGACAAGTGATCCTCCTATGAGCCACAAAAGTTTAAAGCACACGCATGTAGCATATCCTCAAGAATCTGGACGGTATGCTCCAACTGACCATCTGTTTGGGGCTGAAAAGTAGTGCTAAAGTGTAGGCTCTTTCCCAAAGTTGAATGTGAGCTCTGCAAGAAACGAAATGTAAATTGGGGATCTCTATAAAAAACTATGGACCCCAGCACATTGTGAAGCTGAACATTCTCGTGAACATACAATTTGCCAAGCTTGTCCATCGAATTAGTCATGCGTATAGGAAGAAAGTGTGCAGATTTAATCACGCGAACCACTATCACCCAAATGGCGTCTTGTCCTTTCGGGCAACCTTAGAAGTCTCAAAACAAAATCCATCATAACATGTTCCCATTTTCACTCCAAAATCGATAACAATTGAAGCTGTTAGATCTAGGCAACCCAAGAGGGGGGTGAATTAGGTCTTTAAAAATAAATAAAAATTTTAAAACTTTTTTAAAAACTTTTTAATATTGCAATAAAGCAAGATATGAAAATATATAAGCAATGCAAATATTAAAAGATGAGAGATAGAGAAATAGAACCAGACACCAGGGATTTATAGTGGTTCGGCTTTATCCTAACTTACATCCACTCCTCAAGATCTCCCTTGAGTATTTTTACTATTCAGAATACTTCACAGGTGTATTCCAAGCCTTTACAAGCTTCAAGTCTTTTCTTGAGCTATCTGAATGTTTACGGGCACATTCACAAGCCTATGTCAGCTTCAAGAAGATCTTATGAAAATAAGTCTCTGTTTTCTTCTAATCTCTCTTGAACTCTTGTTTGATGAGTTTCACTCACTCACTTAAAGGCTAAATGGTGACTCACAATTGATTACAATAAATGAGATGTAATAAATAAAGAACACTCACTCTCTTTACAGAGATAATTTGCAATAAATGAAAGGGTAAAGAGAGATGAGGAACAAGAACTAGAGTTGCAGCAATAAATGTGAGTTTGATGATTTCTGACATTGATTTGAGCAATGAACCAGTAAATGCAAGTTTTCGACCTTCTTAAATGCTGAGAAGTAACTCCTTATATAAGTTCTTGTGAGTTCTTGACCGTTGGAGGTAGGTGGGGGCAATAAATTCCAAAAATCCAACCGTTGAGATTAGTCGTTTTTTGAATTTTCTTCTTTAAGGTCGACACAAATAACTTTGGTGTCAACACAAAGTGTCTAGGGCAGGGTTCTTCAAGTAGTTGGGTTGACACAAATTTTTTGAGGGGTCGACACAAATTCTGCACTTTACCTTCCAACGTTCTTGGGTCGACACAAATCAATCTGGTGTCGACTCGTTTGAAACTTTAGCATCCGGAAGAACAACTTTGTGTTGGCTCAACTTTTGTCTGGTGTCGACACTAAATCTCTGCAGGGAGCCTCGGTACTTTTGTGTCGACACATATGTGCTTTGGGGTCGACACCAAAATTCTGCAGGAGGTCTCAGTTGTTTTGTGTCGACACAATTTTCATTTGTGCCGACCTAAACTTTCAGAAATCAAAAGTGAGGATCACTTTTGTGTCAACACCAGACAAAAGTCTTTCTAAAACTTGCATTTACTGGGCACTTTAGCATTTTTGTGTCAACACCTAAACTTTCAGTTCTGGGCACTTTAGCATTTTTGTGTTGACACAAAACTAGTTTGTGTTGACACTAACTTTTTGGTACCTGAAGATTAACTTGTAAAACTGTTAGGGTGTCAAACCATTTGATCAATGGGTGTCGACACACTTGATAAGCTTCAAGTATACTTTGCCTTAGGAGTGTTTGACTTATTTCTCAATTAAGATCAACACAAAGTATTCTAATTTGAAGAATGTTTATGCGTTTCAACCATTTGAGATAAAAATCATTTCTTTTTGGCTAAGGTGTCAATTTTGATTGTTCAAAATGTGTTAACACTTTTATTTTGAAAATATAAAATATTATTCATTTAAAATCATTTATTCTTAAAAAATAAATTATTAAAATTATTAAAATCAAATTAAAAAACTCTTAGGCTAACAGAAGCAAACCTATAGGTCTTTGTTGCTCTGCCTTTACCTATTGACTTGTAAGGCATCTAGAAATAAACAATGCCACGTCCTTTTTTATTCCTTTCCGCTAGAATTGGCGACGTAGGTCATGAAACATTTTAGTGCCATGAGGATGAACTATAAGACGGGAATGGTGGAACTCATGTAGTACCTCCACACGGCATGACTTTGGCATGAACACTACAAATCTCAAACTTTGATTAGATTGGATGGTACACCCCTTGGCATCCTCGCCACTCGTGATGCGATCCCTGAACGGCAACGTGGGCTAAAGAACTTAAAGATTTCTTTCTGAGGGCATCGGCTACTACATTGGCCTTGCCCGGGTGTTATTACAAGTTGATGTCGTAGTCGCCCATATACTCCATCCACCTCCTCTATCGTAGGTTCAAGTCTTTCTATGATAATAAGTACTTTAAACTCTTATGATCTTGGAAATACCTCAAAATGCTCTCTATATTGGTAATGCCTCTAGGTTTTGAAAGCGAATACCACCGTTATAAGCTCCAGATCATACGTAGGATAATTCTTCTCGTACATCTGCAATTGCCTTGACGCATAGGCCACCACCTTGCCTCATTGCGTTAGAACGCAACCTAACTCCTCATGGGATGCAGCACAATACACCTCATATCCTAGTCTCCTCTCAGGTATGATAAAGATAGGCGCACTGGTTAACCTTCTCTTCAAATCGTGAAATGCAAGCTCCCAAACTTCACTCCATACAAATTTTATCCCCTTTCACATGAGATGCATCATCAGTGCAGCAAACCTAGAGAAATCTTCCACAAACTAACAAAAATAGCCCGCTAAGCCCAAGAAACTTTAGATTTCAAACACACTCTCTAGTCTCTCCCAGTTCAACACGACTTCAATTTTTGAAGGATTTATCGCCACTCCATCCCCCGATACCACGTGTCCCAAAATCATGACTTTAGGTAGCCAAAATTTACATTTATCATACTTAGCATAAAGTTGATGTTCCCTCAAAAGTTGTAGTGCAATGTGTAAGTGTTCTTCGTGTGCTTGTTTTGATCGCGAGCAAATCAAAATATCATCCACAAACACGAATACAAACTTTTCAAGATATAGAGGAAAAATGAGATTCATCAAATCTATAAATGTCACTGGCACATTAGTTAAACTGAATGGCATAACAAAGAATTCATAATGCCTGTAATGCCTATAAAAGGCCGTTTTGGCGATGTCTTCTTGCCTAACTCTCAACTATTAGTACCTCAACCTCAAATCAATTTTGGAGAAGCAAAAAGAACCCTTCAACTGGTCGAACAGATCATCAATCCTTGGTATAGGATATTTACTTTTTACGGTCACTTGGTTAAATTTCTTATAGTCGATGCACAATCGTAGTGACTCGTCTTTCTTTTTAGTAAAAAGAGCCAGAGTTCCCCAAGGAAAAACACTAGGGCGTATGAAGCCCTTATCCAACAACTCCTGAAGTTGCATCTTTAGCTCTTGTAGTTCGGCTAACACAAAATGATAGGATGTCATAGAGGTACGTACAGCTCTTGAAATGAGGTCGATCAAAAATTTAACTTTCCTTCTAGGTGGAAGACGGGATGTTGAGGATCGACGACTTGTTTGACCAGTTGAGGGAATCTCGCTGCTTTTTAAAGATTGACGTGAGATCAGGGTATCATTAGCTGAGGATTAGGGACGAGGAAATAGCGAAGACTGCCTTTCGGACTCGTTAGGGTCACTATGAGTTTTTGGTTATGCCGTTCGGTCTAACGAACGCTCCCGCTACATTTATGGGTATGATGAACCGTATCTTCCACTCTTACCTGGACAGTTTTGTGGTCGTGTTCGTGGATGACATCCTTGTCTATTCATCCATGAGGGAGATGCACGAGGAGCATCTGCATGTTGTCTTACAGCTTCTGAGAGAACATTGCATGTATGCGAAGTTCGAGAAGTGTGAGTTTTGGGTGTTAGAGGTGAGATTTCTTGGACACGTGGTGTCGAAGGATGGGGTATCAATGGACTCATCGAAGACTGATGCAGTGACAAATTGGCAGCGATCGAAGAATGTTTTTGAGATCAGCAGTTTTCTCGGTCTAGCGGGTTATTATCGGCGATTTGTACAGGACTTCTCTAGGCTTGCGACACCGATGACGTGTTTGACACAGAAGGGATTCACGTTTGTGTGGAGCAAATCCTGTGAGTCAGCTTTTCAGGAGATGAAGAGGAGATTGACCAGTGCGCCAGTGCTGTTTATTCCTGAGCGAGATTTGGGTTACACAGTGTACTACGACGCTTCATATGAGGGTTTGGGTTGCGTTCTGATGTATGAAGGCAATGTTGTAGCTTATGAATCCGGGCAGTTGAAGACGTGCGAGGGGAACTACCCGACACATGATCTGGAGTTGGCGGCCGTGGTCTTTGCTTTGAAGACATGGCATCACTATCTTTATGGTGATCGTTTTGAGGTCTTCTCTGTTCACAAGAGCCTAAAGTACTTGTTTTCGCAGAACAATTTGAATCTTCGCCAACGAAGATGGATGGAGCTGTTGGAGGACTACGACTTTGATTTGCAGTACCATCCGGGTAAGGCAAATGTCGTAGCTGATGCGCTTAGTAGGAGATCTCATGGTTCATTAGCTCCTGTGGCTATACGGGAGTGGGATATGCTGAGAGATGTTGGGGAGTTTGATCTGTGTCTTAGGGAGACAGAAGGAGGCGTGACCTTGTACTCAGTTGCTTCACAGCTCGTATTGGTTACACGCGTGTTAGAGGCCCAGCGAACCGATCAGGAGGCTCAGATGCTACGGGACCGCATTGCTAGTGGGATAGACACAGCAGGATGGGTGGTGTGTTCAGATCAGAGTCTGAGGTTATCGGCGATTGTTTGTGCTGGAGTCGTGCTGTGCTGAGGTGCTATATGAGTTTCATCACTCACGACTTGCAGTACATCTGGGGGGCACGAAGATGTATCACGATTTATGCCGTCAATTTGGTGGACATGGATGAAGAAGGACGTGTTTCGATTCGTTTCTCAATGCTTTACTTGTCAGTAAGTAAAGAAGGAACACCAGAGACCAGCGGGACTGTTGCAGCCGTTGCCTATATCGCAGTGGAAGTGAGAGAATATCACGATGGATTTTATATAAGGACTTCCTCGATCGCTGACGGGATATGATGCTATTTGGGTTGTGGTTGATCGGTTGACGAAGTCTGCGCACTTCCTCCCTATTCGAGTGAGAGATCTGATGGACAGATTGAGCAGATTGTACATTCGGGAGATAGTCCGACTACACGGAGTATCGGTGACTGTTGTTTTTGATCGAGACTCGCATTTTACATCGCGCTTTTGGCAGTCTTCTAGTGGCCTTGGGTATTAGCTTGACTTTTAGCACAGCTTTTCACCCATAAACCGACAGTCAGTCTGAGAGGACCATTTAGATTTTGGAGAATATGTTGAGAGCTTGTGTGCTTGATTTCTGGGGTTCTTGGAAGGATCATTTATCTTTGGCAGAGTTTGCGTACAACAACATCTATCAGTCAAGTATTGGGATGGCACCGTACGAGGTTCTGTATGGTAGACCTTGTAGATCGCCGGTGTGTTGGACAGAGGTGGGTGAGACCACTGTTTTGGGACCTGACTTAGTACGGGAGACTACGGTGCAGATTGCTGTGATTCATCAGCGTCTGTTGACAGCTCAGAGTGACCAGAGATTTAGGCGTCGCGGGAAGCTATCTCCCCACTGTTGTCTCACTGATTGTGCAGAAGTGGCACCCCTCGTAGTCCTCAATGTCTGTGCTCCTACATGCTGCTGGGTCTAACCATAAGTCTACCACCCCTGTGTGAATTGAGTCGACTGTGCACTAGAAGCGCTCTGTATGCTCCCTCCCTGAGGACATTCTCAGCGAATATGTCCCACCTATTGTAGACACCCCAATTTGACCCTGCCTAATCTTAGGCGAATCCGATGATGAAAATAGGTGGAATAGTGCCTCAGTACGATCCTCGGGAGGTGATTCAAGCTTGGTATTTGAACTTAGTCATCAAAAACCTTCAACATTTTCGAAACCAATGAAATTGTACCAAACCATCGATAACTTGTTGCCTAAGTCATTGTCAGAAGTGGCGACCGCCATGTTCATTGTGGCGGCCTTCAATAGAACCTCTTGAAAATCTTATCCAACATGGCGACCACCAACTCATATTGTGGCGGCTGCCAATAGAACCTTTTCCAACCCAGTGGCCGCCAACTTGCATTGTGGCGGCCGCCAACTACAAATGGCCTGACGTGTCCCAAAACGTGACAACACCTCATTAGTTGAAGAATTCTATAAATACCGTACCCCGACGTACGTTTTCAGCAGAAATTTTGAGTGGGAGAGACTCTGCCGATATACCGAGCGATCCCGAGCCCCGACACTGAAACCTTGCCGAGATACCGAGTCCCTAAGCTCCTATACCTATATTGAAGCCTACATTGCTTGGATCACCCCATGAGGATTGGACAATTGGAGCACATTTCCCGACTTGAGAATTTCCTGGCAATCTAGGTACCTCGCTTGGATCCCTGGTCGTTCTAACCCTATTCTCTATCTTTTGGAGTGATCGGGCTATATTTAATCTCAATTCAGGTATTCTTTTTTATTTGCATAGTTAATCTTGTCATCATTTACATTGCTTCATTTAATCTAGTTGCTTTAATTTTATTTAATTTGGTTACTTTAATTTCGTAGTTTACACTTTCACACTATGCACATTATCTTTTTCTTTAATCAATTTATTAATTAGTACTAACATCAATTAACAATACGACTAAATAATGTCGTTATTGTTATAATATAAAGTACTTACATAAAAATGGTTGTAATCATCAATATTACATCCATTTAAATTCTAGCATTTTATTCTCTTTTTCTTTCTTTTTATGTTAAATTAATGTTATAACATTATTTACTTTTTTTCCTCTAATTAGTCAAATTTCCTTTTACTAGCATTTCATTATATTTCATTTCTTGTATCATTAATTTAATGGTCCGTTTTAATTCTTAACTTTCATTTAATAGCTACTTAACTTTCTTTCTTAGCATTTATTTTTTTTGTGTAATGTAACTTTAAAAAAAAAGTCTTATTTCTTTTCTTTTAGTTTAATGTAATTTCTTTCTTCATTCATGTACCATTTATTTCTCATTTCTTTGCTTATAATATTAGTTTAAGTGTTCTTTTATTTTCTTAACTTTATTATAATATTTTAGCACTTATTTTTTTTTCTTATTTCTTTTTCATTTTTCTTTAAGCATTAGTTTAATGTTTCGATTTTCATTTCATTTATTTATTTTTCTTTCCTTTTCAATACAATTCGTATTTCTAGCATTTTGTTTTCTTTTGATGTAGCATTTTATTTTTTTTTATCATTAATTTTATTTTTTCTCATAATACCTTATCTCTTTCCTTTAAGTATTCTATTTTCTTTTCTTTAAATACTAATACTTCATTTCATTTTATTTTTAGCTTAATATTCATTTTTTAACTTATACTTTCTATTTTTTTTTCTTTCAATATTAGTATAATTTTTTTTCTTGTCTTTTATCTTCTTATTTATTTTAATAAAGTTCCGTTTAGCATTTTTTTTTCTTGTAATATTAGCATTCATCTCTCTTACAAAATTTTTTTTATTTTCTAATGATTTCTTTTTATCTTTCTTTTCTTTTATTTTGTTAAACTAAAAATCACAAAAAAATATCATAATTTTCTCTTTAAAAGAAAATTCTATTTTCCTTTTCATCTCTTTTATTTTCTTCAATTTTCTTCAATTTTCTCTTAAAAATATAATATGTTAAATCTTCTTTAAAATCTTCCTCTATTAACTTAATTTATTTTTCATAATATTTTTCTTTTCTTTTCTTTTTTTTTAACCACAAAAAAGCACAAAATAAATAAAAATACCTTTTATGTTAGTTAATGTTCTTCTCATTTTTCTTATTTTAATCTTTCAAGTTAATAGTGTAATTTTTTCCTCTAACAATAATTAAAAACTCATTTGTTTATTTTATTTCCATTATTTTTTTTCTTTTGTTTTGTTGAAAAAAATATAAAATGTAAACAATAAGATTTTCTTTTAGTGGTTTAAACAAGTATTTTCGAACATTTTATTTTGACTTGTAAATTTTTTTTATTTCTTTCTTCTTCAAATTAGAATTTTAAATATTTGCTTGTTAATACATAAAATATTGGTTATTAGATTTTATTATTTTGGGTTAGTCTTTAATATAAGATTTGTACATGCTTTTAAATAATTCAATAATATGCACATTGTACATATTAGTTTAGGGTTTGATTATTTTATGTCAAAATTGTGTTGTTTATTTTTGTGCAATTTAAGTTAGATAATTTTAGCAACTTAACATGCTTGTTCTTTTAACTAAAACGTGCTAGTTTAAACAATAACATGTTTATTTTTTCAAGTTAATAGTGTAATTTCTTCTCATTTTTGGAGTGTTATGTACATATTTTATGTATTTTCTATACTTGATTTTGAATGTTCTCTCTTCACCCCTATTTTTTTTATTTGCATGCATTTGAGAAATCATATTAATGAACCAATGATGATTTGTAGAGGCCAACCTTATGGTTGGCTGAACGGGGTGCCTAACACCTTCTCTGATCCGTACCTTAGCCCCCGAACTTTTTTTCTCTGGTTAACGTTTTCAAGATCAGTAGCCATTTTTGTTTTTCTTAGTTTTTCTCAAAAACTAAGTGGCAACTCCATTTTCAACAAAAGGGGTTTTCAAAATTTTATTTTCAAGGTGTTTAAAATATTTTTCAAAACATCTTTAAATTCTCTTATTTTTAACCCCCAAATCCCAAAGCCACACCCGCCCACATTGAAAGCAAGTGGGAGGTCCCCTCCCTTGGGAATGATTCTGAGGCTGACTAGGCGGCTATCCTTTTTGCGAGCATTGCTTCGAATAATGTTCTAGCTGTCTACAGCTAAAACAAATAAATTCTCTACGGTCGGGATGACCTAAAGAAGCAACTGAAAGCATGGGTGCTGAACGCTGTGGCTGATAAGATCCTTGAGGGAAAGAACTAGAACTACCTTATCTTTGTTTCTTAAATGGACGCCCCTCAGGCTGCATACTCATTCCTCCATGCTGTGAATTACTCTATCAAATTTTTCGAATCTCTATAAAAGTTTTCTCAATAGTAATTGCTGACTCTACAAGCTCCGAAAACACACGGATCCTAAGAGCTGCGACTTTCTCTCGGATGGCAGGTCGAAGGCTCCTTTCAACCCTCTTGGCTCTCAACTCATCTACAGACACTATTTCCTATGCAAACCAGAACATACTAGTAAATTTTGCCTTGTATTGCATAACTATCATTGTAACCTATATAAGGGAAATGAACTTCTCCCTGAAGATATATCTCGAGGATTCTAAAAAATATTTGTCTAGAAAAGCAGTAGTGAAGGAGACCTAGGTGCCCTCGATTATAGTCTTTGCAAATTTCCACCATTCATTGGCGTCGCCACGGAGTTGGAACGCAGCAAAATTCAACCTCAGCTCATCCTCAACTATTTGTAAGGTATCCAGGATTGTCATGACTACCTCTAACCACTCCATTGTGATATTTGGATTAGGCTCTCCCATAAACGTAGGAGGGCTCAACCTCTAGAACTCTCTCATAGTAGAAATGGCCTTAGGCTCGAGGTTTTTAACTCCTCCCCTTACAGCCTCAACTAATGCACATATTGTATTAAGAATTTCTTACATCATATCTACACCTCCCATGGGTTCCAATGGGGCATTGACGTCCCCTTCTTCAGGTGCTAGCACACCTGCGCGACCCCTACTACAACCGCAACATCTGCCTCTTTGCTGTAACATCACTCTATAAAAGAAGAGAAGAAAATATAAACACGTAGTTCAAAATAATATCACTCTCTTCCCGCATAAATTAATCCTAAACACATTGGTCATGGTAAGATAATATCACATCAACAAGTGTTCATATACCCTTAGGAATGACACACCAACCCAGGTAACTAATCTAGATTTTTCATAAAAAGAACGTTGACCAAATGCTTTTCTATTTTGAACCCCAAAGTAGTTGACCGGATGCCAAAAGGCAAGCCACATTATTCATAAGATTCAACCTTCATACCCATATTGAACACGTAGCATGCACACGTCAATTTCAATCACAATTTCCATGCAAGCACATAAAGAATGTGGTGTCACACACAAACAACTCTCACGTGATGGCACAATCACGTTTTCAAGGCTCTTAGGTATTCGAACTTAGAGCTCTGATACCAATCTGTCATGCCCTCAAACTCGAGTCACGTGAACCACCTAAAAGATCCATTGAGAAAGGTCCATTTAAAGAAAAACTTTGATAAAACTCGATTGTAAATTCAAAATTTCCATTAAAAATATTTGAATCGAAACGATTTTCAAAAGCAGAATTAAACCATGTGAAATGAAGACTCTCGAGGCTTCGTTTTATTATAAAAGGGTCCTAGAACGAGCTCATATGAAAATATGATTGAATAAAAGAAAACAAAAATTTTGGTCCAACACAGGCGAGTTTACTTGAGTAGACTGGCCACCGCTCGAGCGACTAACTGGCCAAGAGTAGCCCATAAATTTCAATTAATAGATTACTCGAACGGACCCCACACCATTCGAGTGGCCCTCTACTCGAGGCTAAACTAGAAAGCCCATGTTTTCACATTCCAATCTCTAACTCAACACTGATCTCATGGAAAGAAATTCAAAGGCATGAAATTTTGATAAAAGTAACTTTAAATCATAAATATATACTCCGAAACTCAAGCCCAAACTCCATGTGAGTGTCATATGTAATTTCATTTATCCAAATATTTATAATTCAAATTCCCTTAAACTTTACAAAACCAAAAAGTCATGAAAACTCCTATAATGAACATAGGTACATGAGTTTTCTTTCTTCTGCCAAAACTTCACATGACTTCTTTACAAGCCCACAAAATAAAATACATGTTCAGCTTCCAATCAAATTCCCAAAAAGATAACCAAAACACTTCATATAAGGATCTTTACATTTTTTTTCATAAAAACGATCACAAATAAAACGTGAATTCTTCTACATCTTCGTGTTTTCATCTAGACATGAAATACATTCATTTAAATAACATGAATCGAAACTCGTAGGAAGAAGACTAAATATGATGTTATGCAAGACATGCAAAGTGTGTTACACCCTAAACATCCGGGTCACGTGAAAGCCCACCAAAATACCCATGTATGAAAATAAGGTTTTCATAAGAAATCAAAATAGACAACATTTGGATAACAGTCCCCCACAGTTCAACTCTCATAAACTGAAAACATGCATCTCATACATGAATAAACATATCGCAAAAAAGGTGTACAAAACCATCCTTAACAGGCATCACATGTATAAGCACGTGTCTTAAAAAAGAAAAACTACAGCAAGTCTTCCGTCACCTCTGTACTAGGTCAACTCACCGTGCTCTCCTGAAAGGGTTTTACAGCAAAATCCCACACCGTGAGCTAAAGCCCAATAGAATAGAGACAATAAAACTGTAAAGCAGGCTATGCAATTATATACACACGGGCTCAACCACGGGAGCCAAAAAGATTTTCCTTCCAAAATCACAAGTTTTTCATCAGACTATCACGAGTCTCAAAAAGGTTTTATCTCATAAAATCCCACATTTTCATCCTTCAAACTATGCATATCATTCTAACAGATATCATGCCATAGTTAAGGAAAAACTTTAAATAAAACAGTAAGCTCGACTCAGGCCACACAGCCGAGGAGAAGATAAAATGTAGTCCTATGTACCGACTCTGCCATACCAACAAAGGTAACAACTATAGACTTTCGTCCATTACCCTCGACCCGTAGGTTTAGTAATGACAAACTCTATACAGAGTCACAACAATAACGCCATTAACGGAGGCAACCGAACCACTCAATTTACGCCATTAACGAAGGTACAGAGCACCTGCTTCTTAATTTACGGGACTTGAGCCCGAGGGTATAAAGCACCCAATCACTCAATTTACGGGGACTAGCCCGAAGGTACAGAGCACCTACGCTGCGCACATTTTCAGACTTACACCGAGGAGCAATGGAAGCCCAACTCAACAATACCCACTGTCACGGTACATCTATGGAGAACATTTAAAAATCCACCGTAGCTCAACTACGAAAATCTGTAAAATGATTTATACAACACATATATAAAAAGTGATCCAATCCATCGACATGGAGATCTAAAAATCATTTCTAACAAAACATTTAGAAGGTGAGACTCAACCCCGAGAGTTAGCTCCACACCTCCAAAATCACGTTTTGCACCGTTTTCACAAAACACCTCGTTTTCAAACCTCCTTTGAAAACCACGAATACCACGTACCTGAGACATGCATACAACCAAGAAAAGGCGTAAGAACCTGCTTTTACCCAAAAATCACCTTTTAAAATATGTAAACAAAATTTCATGCATTTCTACCTGGTGAAAACAAGTGTAACTGCATATAACACCCTCATAACCGTAGTAGGTTTAGAATCTTACCTCAGAGAGTCAAGAACTCGACGTCTCAAAACTGAACAGCGTCAGAACGAGAATCCAACCGGATGGATGCGAAGCCCACGGCCCCGATAGCAAGGATCCACGAAGGAATCAACAACAAACCAATCCCCGTGCCCTCAAAATTAGAGAGAAGGAGGAGAAAATGGAAACTTAGCTCTTGAGAAAGCCTTTCCAAACACTCCAGCCCCTGGAATCTCTTATAAGCGCATCAAAAAGGTTGTCCAATCGACTGAAGAGGCAGCTTCATTCGACTGAAGCCCCTCGCAAAGCGTGAACCGCCTCTAGTTTAGTCGATCGAACTCCCAAAAACCTGTTCACTTGACCGAACCTATCCCCTCAATCGACCGAACCTCACAAAAAGGCTACTGGAATTTCTGTTTTGGTTTTTGGTCTTGGTTTTGTGAAGCAAACATGATTTTTGGTCCAAACACAAGCCAAAAGAGCTCATTTCAAACCCCAGAAAGCGTATAACACATCTACACATGCTTTTCTACAACTTTAAAGCATAAATCATGCATCGATGCTGTTCATATACTGGAATAAAAGCGTCACGTATATAAACAACTCAAAAGATAAGGGTCAGGGTCTCACAAGGTGTGTGTGTGTGTGGATGCCACATTGCTATAAATAAACTAGTTTTCATTCTTAAAACACATATTCACACACACATGAGTTTATAACTAACCAATACCCATCAATTCATACCTTAATAAAAGAGTTAAACTGTCACACCCCGCTCCCGCAAGGTACTTTACCTATGCAGTGGGGCATGATCCTGCCAACATTCCCGTGGCCTTAAAGAAATAACAAGGCTTCGAATAGCTGAGAACAAAAACTTTCCATACAAGACTAATTCAAAATATTCTTTCATTTAAATCGAAGAACATAAGTTCAAGGGATACTCCATCCCAAACCATGCATTACATATCAAAATAAAAACTTAGTCTTCAACATGATACGTCTTATAATTACATACCGTGAAATGAAAGACAACAAGAATGATATCTAAGCTTCGATCCTAAGCCTAAGACGTTGACAGTGGTGGACTTTCTAGCGGAACCTGCGACCTGTAACCACAAGGGTTACAGGAGAGTTCACTTAGTATTATAATGAACAAGATAAAATCATACACTCAGTTTTAAGGGTAAATTGGCACTTTTGAAAAATAGTTCATCATTCTTTAAACCAAAAGATAAGTACACAACGCATTTACTTTAACACAGGAAATTTCATAACTTATGACCAACTTTCATACTCTTCACAAAGAGATAATTAAGGCTTAAAAGGCAACACTTGATATAAACATTTCTTGTAATATGGCTTAGTTGTGCACAGTATACTATCATCAATTCTCATAATTAGGCTTAACCACTCACAACACATGCTAATCAATTTTCATAACAAGGCTTAGCCGTCCACATTAGGTTATAAACAACTTTCATGATACGACTTAATAGCCACAACTCATCATAATCATTCTCATAATAAAGCTTAACATCAATAACTTAAACACAATAGACTGGTATAATTAAAGCTTAAATGCCACAACCTATTATACCCATTCCCGATGCACTCTCTTATCCAACAATGACCAAGTAGTTGTCTACCTCACAACCAGGAGTTCTGACGGTACCATAACCTAAATTATCAAAATACGAATTAGCAACGTGATGGAATGAGGGCCACTCTTTTTTAAGCACATTGGTATGTGCAAAACTCGAGACTCAACTCCAAATGCCTTTGATGGCTAATAACTCCTTTACCGGACAAACCTCCTCTTAAGAGATATAAAAACCCATACTGGGTAACCTCCCCTAACGGGATATAAAAACCCATACTAGGTTTCCTCTCCTAACGGGATATAATAGGTTGGACACCCGCGTAACTCGACGCCTTAAAATAGACGTATATTATTAATATCATCCATTTTCCATATAAATACTTCCTCTAACAATATAAATAACAGACTTGAATTAACAACGCATCCTCAAGTAAAAAGTCTCCACATGTTTCTTTCAACAATATAAATGGCACACTTGAATTAACAATGCATTCTAAAATAGAGGTCTCATGCTATCATCCAACAACTCATGCTTCAAAAAAATATGAATATAGAAACGTTTAGAAAAACACTTCACATAATGACTTGTTTCAAGATAATAGCTAAGCACTATCACCTGATTTAGTTGATACGCGAACCACATCCTCTCAATGATCCTCAACTCAAACCTCTGATGACAAAATCCCGGTGCCTATAAATCAATTACAACCATACATGAACGTAGGGCACCAACTCCTATTGTCAAGCGGTAAAGGAAGGTTCAAATTTTCGGATCAGCTATGGTTGATAGCGCAAACTTTACTTTTTTAAGTCTTTAAAGAAAAACTCATTATTTATGATATTTTATTAGCCCTTGGAGTCAAACAAACACTTGGCAAGACTTGGACTCACTCATGAAAATCAAAACACTTTCTAAGCATTGCTCATCTCCTTAAACCAAAAATTCAGAATCTGTTGGTCTCATGGGAAAATAAATTTAACATACATAGAATCATTGGTTTGCTACAACCTTTTACAAGGTGATAGATATACATGTTAGGAACATTTTTCATGAAGAAAGCTAAGCTCATATATGCTTCTAAATGGGGAAAAAACTCGTTGAACAGAAAAGGTCAAAAAATAACACTGTTTGGTTAAATCGAGTTTTAGGACAAAACTGTCAGGTTCAATCACTCCAAATAAATTTAATATGAAAGATAACTCAATGATCAAGCTCTAGACATAAAGTTTGACCTTAGGGAATGTTTTTGGAATTTCTTAGAAAACATTAAAGTGGACTATTTTTCTTCTCGTTTGGAGTTAAAGCGTAAAAATTATGTTTTAGGTACTTAGACATCATTTGGGGCTCTACCAAAAATCACACTTGCTAATAATAGCCTCATGAAACTCCAGTAAAAACAAGTTTTGAAAAAGACACTTTTAAGTCCCCCAAAAAATTTGGGTAAGAGGATGAAAAGAGCTTTTTTTTAGTTTTTTTCTTCGGTAGACTTGTTCCTATCCTTGTTTAAGTTATTTTTTGGATCCATACATAATATTTAAGATAAAGAACTAGTATACTCCAGTGGTTTAAATATCCTCACAACATACTTGTTCAACTAATAGAAAAGAAAACAAAACGTAAAGTGTTATTCTAACCACCTCCACTAGGCTATCTCTTATTTGATTTTTTTTTAACCTTCTTGTTTTTAACCTTGTTCTTAGGACTTTAAATCTTATTAAATGTGGTAGTGAGGGTTTAGAAGAGAAGGTTGAGGATGGTTTTAGGAGTGCCTACCTCAAATACTTGATCATTGGAAGCTAGGACTTAAGCTTTAGCCCTTCAGGATCAACCTTCTTCCTTTTCTTCCTTCTTCTTCTTCTTCTTCTTCTCCAAGAACTCACTTTCTCTCTCTAGAATCTCACAATGACCAAATTTAACAAGGGAGAAATGTTGGAGAATGGGCTTCTATTTATAGGCTCATGGAAGGATTTGATGTGTAATTGTTAGGGACTTGTTTGGTAATTAATTAGAATAGTTTAGGGACTAATTTTGTAATTATAGCCTTGTAGACTTGGATGTTGTCAAAGGGATAATGATGAAGAATTGAAAAGATTTTAGCTGAATAATACTCTTTTAGCTAAAATTAAGTAGAAAAGTGTTCAAACTATCTGGAAAAATAATTTGACACAAAAAGTGAGTAATGTATGTGACTTACTTAATTCTCTAGAATTAAGATTTTATTTTAGAATTAATTTTGTAAAATGTAAATCTATTAAAACTATCCAAAACTGCTCCATTTATACTGAAAAAGTCCCAAAACAATATAAAAATGCATGTTCAAACGACAAATACTCAAGATTTGACGAAAGTACAAAAGTTGTACTTTTTGGGCACACTTCCCCATGTGGTTGGCCACATGGGATTCTCCCCCCCCCTTTTTTAAATAATTTATTTTTGTATTTCCAAATTCTTGAATTTAAAATTTTGGGCCAAAAAAAATAAATTTGGCCTTTCTTTTATTTTTAAGTTGGGCTTGACCATGGACTTTTTTTTATAATTTTTGTGGACCTAAATTAAATAATTTGTGCTTTACTTGAGTTGGGTCAATCTTCTTACTTAGGTCTCATTTTTAGTCTTGGGCCTTGTGTCTGTATGGACTTTAGTAAAGAAATGGGCCTTGGCTAACATTTGGGCTAAACTATCTATTTCTTTCTTTATTGGGCTTAAAGACTTGGGCTCTCAACTTTGTAACTTTAAACCAACACTAGGTTTAGCCCATCCCAATTCTTGGATTCAAGAAAACTCTAAGTTTAGTTTAGAGCTTGTCTAGGTAGTTAGGTTCAGAGTTCTTGTCCATAGCCATCGTACTAACTATCTTCGATTCACATTTTTATTTATATTAGTTTCAGGAATGTGGGTTATTACATAAACATTCCCAATTCATCTCATAACGTTTGATAACCATGTGAACCACTCTTCCCACTTATTTCATTTTAATGTAGTTCATACTCTTTTCATGTGAGACCAGCATCTGTTTTATTTTTATGATGTTTTATTATTATTCGATGTATTGGTTATTGCTTCATCGTTTTAGAACAGCATATGTTATATATGTTTTACGCTTGTTCGAGTTTTGTTGTGGCAGGTTTCATTAGGGTTGTTTTCTTTGTCGTTCAGTCGACTGAAGTGGGTGACTCAGTCGACTGAACTGTGTCAGTGGAGAATTCTTGAATTTCAGTAGGCTTTTTCAGTTGACTGAAGAGGGTGGTTCAGTCGACTGACTTCCTGTGTTGGGCGAGGCCTATAAATATTAACCTTACGTTAGATATTTTGGAACCTTGTAGCTTCTTGAACAAGTTTCTTTCTTTTACACATAAAGCCTCCACCTTATCTCTAGTTTTTTGGTGGGCCCAAGCTTGGTTTTTGGCGATCGGTTAATAGATTCTTAGTATCCGGGCCGAGGGCTTCGCGTTCATCAAGACGGAATTTTATTTTGACGAAGTTCGTTTTTCACAGAGTTTGAGGCGTCGAGTTTTTAATTCAACGAAATAGGATCCTAGACTATCTTGTTTTTAAATGGTGCTACATGCGATTATATGCATTTTTACCGTTTTAAATGTTATAAATGTCAAATTTTTGTGTTTAAACCATGTTTGTTCAGGCAAAAAGCATGTTTTACATATCTTTTGGTTTATTACATGTTGGTGGACGTGTGGATGTCTGTGGTTTTCAAAAAGATGGTTTGAAATCGCAAAGGTTTATGTAAAGTAATAAAAACCTAATTTTTTGGAGGTTTAGGGCTAACCATTGGGGTTAAGTCACGGTTTTGAATGTTTTGGTTGAAACGGTGAAATCTTTGAAAGATGTTGGCCATTTTTCCTTAATTAGGAACGACGTGGCGAAGGGCCGTTGGATGTTTTGTACATGATTAATGTATGATTTTAAATGTTTTCATAGTTGAGCTACGTGTTGATTTTTAATGATTCGATAGATGTGCCATGATAGTGCGTGTGTATTTGGGCCACCATTGCTCCTTGGTAAAAGTCTAGAAATTTTGCATAAGTAGGTGCTTCTTTCTTTGGGTTAATCCTCGTAAATGAAGTGGTTGCCCTAGTGGGAGGCGTGCATTATCGTGACTATGTATAGAACTTGTCATTACCTGGCGGTGTTTTATATAGTTTGGGTCTAGGGTAATGGGCAAGAGTCTATAGTGGTTACCTTTGTCCCGGATGTGGCAGAGTCGGTACATAGGGATCTTTGTTAGTTGTACGAACTGAGTGAAAAATAATATTTTGTTACTATTTTCTTTTAACTGTTGAACGTTATTTGCATTGTATGAAATACGTGATTTTAAGGATGAAAAATTATTTTGAGGCTCGTGTAGTCGAGTCGATTATATGCTATGTGATTGCATATCCTGCTTTATTTCATTATAGTCTGTTTCTATTGGGTTTCGGCTCACGTTGTGGGACTTATGAAAACATTTTTCAGGTGACTGTGATTACGAGAGATGGTTTTGAGAAGCCGAGGAGGCAGAAGACTTTTCATAGTCTTTTATTTTGTGTGGGATTATGTACTGTTACATGTATTTCCTGTTATTGGAAAAATGTTTTGTAAGCTTTGAGGCGATATATTATACACGTATAGAATGTATGTTTGTTTTGAGAAGAATCCTAAGTTTTGGGGTGTGATAACTTGGTATCAGAGCTCTGGATTCGAATACCTGAGAACCGTGGAAAGAGGGTGCATCACCTTGTAAGGCTGATTGCGTGTGCTTGATTGTATGTGCTTGGATATTTTGATAACATAAATACGATAGCTTGTTGAGCATGAGGATTTTGTGTATATGTGAGCATGGGAGTTAGACCTTAGGATTGATTAGTCTTGTCTTCGGGCGTTTGGATTGACAAACTTGGAAGCCAAGGTAAAAATGTGTTTGGCCGACGAATTATCTAGCAAGGAATCTACGTGGGTTACCCAAATGGACCCATCACTCTTGTCGATTCTCCTCGGTACGTGAGATGTGTTTACATGATCTTGAATGGCTATGTGTTAGTATGATTATGTGTTTTATGTTAGTAATAGTATGATGAATGAAAGCTTATGTTGTTATATTGCTTTCGTGTAGAAGTTATGTCTGCGCGGGGGGATGAGGCCGTGGCCGTGATTTAGGCCGAGGAGATGTGCCAGTCTCATATGCTGGGGATGCTAATGCTGTCCAAGGACCTGTAGAAGGGGTAAACTTGCTGCGTGAGATGATAGGCTCCATTCGTCAGCTAGCCGAGGCTGCTAGGGGGTGGGAGAGAGTACTCGAGCTGAGGGCGACTATTGCGATGAGACAGTTTTGGCGTCTTAACCATCCTACCTTTTTGGGGATCCTAATCCCAAGGTGACTACAGAATGGTTGGAGCTTGTGATCAGGATTCTGGATACACTATAGATAATTGAGGATGATCTAAGAGTTTCCTTCGTTGCATTCCAGCTGAAAGGGGATGCCCATGAGTGGTGGAAATTTGCCAGGACTACAGTGGGAGGCACGTGGGATGCTTTTATAAAGGTGTTTCTAGAGAGGTACTTTCTTGAGTCCTCGAGAGATCTTTACCGTGAGGAGTTCCTTTTCCTTACCCATGGGGTGATGATTGTGGTTCAGTACGAGGTAGAGTTTATCAGTTTGTCCCGATTTGCACACAAAATTGTGGCTATAGATGAGTTGCGTACAAAGAGATTTGAAAGGGGTTTGAAGCTCGCGATTCGAGATCAGGGGCGGCATTTAAGATGCACGTCTTTACAGAATTGGCAAAAACAACCATTAATGTGGAAAATACCCTGAATGAGATACGCAAGGCTAGAGAGAGTAGAAACCAGTAGGACGAAGGGGTACATAGTTTTAGGGGCGCAGGAACAAGCGCCAGAGGTCATCTTGGTTACAGCTTGCACATAGAAGACCAGATTAAAGATTTTGGGAGAATATAAGTTTTGTTCACAGGTTAGATGGAATTACAGAAAATATCGGTACAACTGTAGCACAGAGTTTTAGTAGGCCTGTCTTAGTTATGGGGAACAAATAATAGCGTTGTCTATTATTTTGACTCTTTGTACTAGTACACTTTGTTTGTATTGAAAAGAACCACATTGAGATAATTAATTTTATACTGACTATATAAATTCATTCACATCCAAATGTTATAATGAGTGCTTATACTCTTAATTCTGAAATAATTATTATTTATATATATTTAATATTCGTTGTCCTAATTCATTAGAGGGTGCGATCTTTTATGAGTCAATAGTCCATGTGAGTTGGATAATGGTATTAATTATATGGTGAGTATTAATTATTGACGAAATCTACATCCCAATTGTTCGAGATTATTGATACCCCCTTAAGAAAGCTTATAAATTTTGTCCGAACCAAACTCTGTAGGTGGATTTAATTATCTGACCGGCAAGTAAGTTAAGCAGAAGGGTTTAAAAAATTTTAAGAAGCCGATTACATTAAATTGTTAGTAATTAAATTTAATTAGCGGGTATCGAAAATCTTAACGTGGGGAGATGAGTTAAGCATTTAATAATAGGAGCTCGAATAATTGATTTTGCGAATATGGTTGGGAGAGCAATTACGATTCTTTAGTGGTATGAATTGTAATTTATGTTTTTATGAAATTCTTTGCATGGAGCCACTAATCAT
This sequence comes from Heliamphora exappendiculata, assembly GCA_034768845.1. Classification (NCBI taxonomy): domain Eukaryota; kingdom Viridiplantae; phylum Streptophyta; class Magnoliopsida; order Ericales; family Sarraceniaceae; genus Heliamphora; species Heliamphora exappendiculata. The sequence goes on along the minus strand of JAOTRH010481643.1, from coordinate 26,103 downwards.
GTCTGTAATTCTTTGCAGGAGTTCTAGGAAACTAGGCAGCTCAGTGATGAGAAAATTTACCTCCATATGGATAATAATATCATGGTGGCAGCAGTTGTAATAGGAGATGTCACTCTCAGCTTTAGTAGAGATAGGATTTTAATTTTAAAATTTTTTCTTTATGTACCTTCTATTAGAAGAAATTTACTTTCAGTTTATAATTTAACAAATGACAAATATTCTGTTCATTTTAATGACTCTGTGGTTATTAAGAAAAATAAACATTTTGTTTGTTCTAGTACATTAGTGGATGGTCTGTATGTTATATCTCCTATCTCTCCTACACTGCAACTACCTAAATTGAATAACACATCCAATTTACCATATAAGAGAAAGGTTTCTCCTTTAATGAACCAAATGTTTCTTTGGCACTTACGCTTTGGTCATATTAATCTAAAAAGGATAAATAGACTGGTAGAAGATGGACTTTTGAGTTCATTAGAAGTGGAGGCACTTATAGTATGTGAGTTCTACTTAGAGGGTAAGATGACCAAGAGACCCTTCTTAGCCAAAGGCTATAGAGCTAAAGAGTCGTTGGAACTAGTTCATTCTGATGTGTGTGGTCCTATGACTATCCGGGCTAGAGATTGCTTTGAGTATTTTTTTAGTTTCATTGACGATTACTCAAGATATGAATATATTTACCTGATGCACCGAAAGTCTGAATGGTTTGAGAAATTTAAAGTATTCAAGGCGGAGGCAGAGAAGTATCTGGGTAAAAGTATCAAATCACTACAATCCAACAGTGGTGGAGAGTACCTTTTTGGAGTCTTTAGGGACTACTTGTCGTCAGAAGAGATTATATCTCATTTGACTGCATCGGACACTCCGCAACAGAATGGTGTAGCAGAAAGAAAGAATAGGACTCTTATGGAGATGGTAAGTATTTGAGGCAAATTGCCAAGATTATTGATTTGTAAACGATTTTTTGAAAAATAAAAACTGGATGAGGAATCGTCGAAACAGGCTCCAAATAAATTTTTTTTGATGTCGAACGATAAAAAATAAACCCGTTCCACCACAGTTAATTCAGATGAATACCTTTTGCTCGATTCCTCAACTACGAATTTTGATTTCCTGAGTCAAAGCTCCCGTCAAACCTTCTACTGTATTCTCGATGCAATTTTCGAACATTGTGTGGGTTACGAACCTTCGAGAACTGAAACCGGTAGAACCTGGACAACCTTAGTCTTGAAAGACATTTTATGATTTTGGTTCAGCCTACTCACATATTTATAGGGCTACAGTAGGGACCTATGAAGTAATTATGATATAGACTTCTAGTGTAACCCAGATACCCATCCAGCAGTTTCTACAAATATGCAAACCTATTAGCAGTTTCTATAATTATGAAAATCTTGTAGCAATTTTTACATTTTTCATAAAATACTAAATTACAGTTCACACCATTAAAGAACTGTAACTGCACTCTTAGCCATAATCTCAAGACCAATTTTCATTGAGCTCCTGTTATTAAATACTTAACTCATCTCCCAATGTTAGGATTTTCGATACTCGCCAATTAAATTTAATTATTGATAATTTAATTTAATTGATATCTTTAAAATTTCTTAAACCCTTCTGTTTGACTTATTTGACCGCCGAATAATCAAATTCACCTGCAGGGTTTGGCCTGGTCAAAACTTATAAGCTTCTTTAAGGAGGTATCGTCAATCTCGAACAATCGGGACGTGGTTTGTGTCAATAATTAACATTCACCATATAATTAATACAACTATTCAATTCAGTGGGACTATATACCTATAAAAGATCGCACCCTCTAACGAATCAAAACAATGAATATTAAATATACGCAAATAATAATTATTTCGGAATTACGAGTATAAGCACTCATAATAACCTTGGATTGTGAATTAATTTATATAGTCAGTATAAAATTAATTAACTCAATGTGGTCTTGTTCAATACTCACAAAGTGTACTAGTATAGTGAGTCGGAGTAATAGACCGCTATTATCTGTTCTTTGTAACAAAGATGGACCTACTAAAACTCTGTGCTACAGTTGTACCGATGGTTTGTCTATTTCTATCTAAACTGTGAAACAAACTTATATTCTACAAGAACCTTTAATCTGCTCTTCTGTGTGCATGTCGTACTCTACACACCAGATTAAATACTGTACAGAATAAAGAACAACTATGCGTAACACTAAAGAAATGATATTGCATACATTGCTCAATAAGATTATCATAAAATAGAAAAATAATTTTATTAAAATAAAATTAAATACTAAAATAAAAACTAAATCCATAGTTTTTAGTATACAACCCTGATAATCTCTCACTTATACTTAAAATTATGCTGCCACACATTTGACTCTCATGCCTTCTATATGACTAGCGAAAGTCTTAACCAGAAGGCTTTTTGTAAAAGGATCTACAAGGTTGTCTACTGATACAATCTTGGTCACAACAACATCACTCCTCTGTACAATTTCTCGTATCAGGTGATTCTTGTGCTCAATGTATTTTTCTTTCTTGTGGACTCTTGGCTCATTCAAGTTTGCAACCACTCTGCATTTGTCATAATTAAGTATAATAGCCGACTGAACTGAAGATATCACATCTAGATCCAACAAAAAGTTCCTGAGCCAAACAGTCTCCTTGGCTTCCATGGTAGAATCAGCAATGCAGGACTATTTGATACTCCTACAACTTATAACTCCACCTCTCAAGGTAAACACATATCTTGAGGTAGACTTATAGGAATCTTTTTCTGACTAAAAATTCAAATCTATGTACACTAAAGGTACTAGACTATCTGCCTGACAAACCAACATATAATTCTTAATCCTTTTTAGGTACTTAATTACATTCTCTACTGTAGTCCAATGCTCCTACCCTAGGTTAGACTGATATCTGGTAATCATGTCAATGACAAAGCAGATGCCGGGTCTATTGCAAAGCATAGTATACATTAGGCTTCCTACTGCCGAAGCATAAGAAACCACCTTCATCTTCTCGATCTCATTTGGTGTCTTAGGACACTAATCCTTGTATAGAGTGATTTCATACCTGAAAGGGAGAAACCCTTTCTTGGAATCTTGCATGCTAAAAGGAGCAAGAATATCATCGATATACTTTGCTTATGATAAGCGCAACATCTTTTGTTTTCGATCTCGTAAAAGCTTGATCCCAAGGATGGGATTGGATTTTCCTAAGTCCTTCATATCGAACTGCTCAGATAACTATACTTTTACCGACGATAACACCTCAACATCGTTTTCGATAAGTAAGATATCATTTACATAAAGTACTAGAAAGACTACCACACTTTCGTCACGTTTCTTGTACACACAGGACTCACTTGGACTCTGATAAAAACTATAAGATTTTATGGCTTGATCAAATCGAGTATTCCAAGATCTTGACGCCTGCTTAATTTCATAAATAGATCTCTTAAGTTTGCCCAACACGTGCTCTTAGCTCTTTGTTATGAAACTATCTTGTTGTATCATATGGATACACTCGTCAAGATTTTCGTTAAAAAAAATTATCTTGACATCCATTTGCTAAATTTCGTAATTGAAATAAGTAGCAATGGATAAGAGAATCCGGATAGACTTACGAATGGCTACCAACAAAAAGGTTTTCTCATCCGATGGATTTTATCCTTTCTGGTGGTTCTATAAGTTTCTAGACTTGATTAGAATATATAAATTCCATCTATAAATTCATAGCCTTTTGCCAAAGATCTGCATCTTTATCTTGGAGTACTTCATTGTAGTTATAGGGTTTAGTATCTAGTTATGCCGAGATCCTGTTAAAAGAGACTCTCAAGAACATATACCGATCGGGTTGATGAGCAACCCTCCCACTGCGACGAGGCACTACCTGTGTCTGTGTACTAGTAATAACACGTTGTGTAGAATCTGATCTATGTGCACCATTACACACATGTTCGTCAGGCATGTTAATGGTAGCATCTTGATTATGATCTGCACTTGTCCCGATAATCCTCCCACTACGACGAGGCAATGGGATATTAGTGACTTGTGATTTTTATTTCGTTCTACTAGTATTTTCTCTCAGTTTTTCTAGAACAATTTATTTTTGGGCTTGTGCTCCATAATATAATCATCTTCCAAGAGTTAGGTATTGGTCCTAATAATAACCTTCTGATCCTTAGGATTATAAAATAAACTACCCTTCATTCTCTTGGGATATCCTACAAAGAAACAGACTTCTATCCTCGATTTCAACTAATCTGTATTCCCTTTCAGCACATGTGCTGGACACCCCAAATTTGAATGTCTCAGATTAGGATTGCGCTCCGTCCACAATTATGTGGGAGTAGAAGGTACTTATTTAGAAGGTACCAAATTCAGAATATAAGCCACTGTCTCTAATGTAAGTCCCTAAAACAAATCAGGTAATCCTGAATAACTCATTATTGACCTTATCATCTCTATAAGAGTCCTATTCCTTGTTTCTGCTACACCATTCTGTTGCAGAGTCTCCGGTGCAGTCAACTAGGATATAATCCTTTCAGATGACAGGTAATCCCTAAACTCTCCAAAGAGGTACTCCCTACCACAGTCGGATCATAGTGATTTGATACTTTTACCCAGATGCTTTTTCGCCTCTGCCTTGAATTCTTTGAATTTCTCAAAGCATTCAGACTTATGGTGTATTAGGTAAATGTATCCATACCTTGTGTAGTCATCAATGAAACTGATGAAGTACTCAAAGTCATCTCTAGTTTGGATTATCATAGGACCACACACATCAAAATGAACTAGTACTAATGGTTCTTTAACTCTTTAGTTTTAAAGGATCTCTTGATTATCTTACCCTCTAAGCAGGATTCATAGACTAAAAGTGTCTCCACTTCCAATGAACCCAAAGGTCCATCTTATACCAATCTATTTATTCTTTTTAGATTAATATGACCCAAGCGTTAGTGCTAAAGAAACGTTTAGTTCGTTAAAAAAAGAAACTTTCTCTTATATGAAAAATTAAATGTGTTATTCAATTCAGTTAGTTGCAATGTAGGAGAGATAGAAGATACAATATACAAATCATCCACCAATATACCAGAACAAATAAAATATTTATTTTTCTTAATAACCACAGAGTCATTAAAATGAACAGAATATTTATCCTTTATTAAACTAGAAATCAAAATTAAATTTTTTCTAATTGAAGGTACATAAAGACAATCTTTTTGAAGTAAAATCCTATCTCTACTAAACTGAGAGTGACATCTTTTACTGTAACTGCTGCTACTCTGGTATTATTGCCCATTAGTAGGTATATTTTTCCATCACCGAGTTACCTAATTTCTTGAAACCCGTACAAAAAATTACAAACATGATTAGTGATTCCCGTATCTATACACCAGGTACCGGTTGATAACACTGCTAAACATGTTTCAATTACTAGTGAACAGAAATTACTTGGTTTGTTCTGCTTACTAAGAAAAATTGGACATTGCTTTTTCCAATGCTCAAATTGGTTACAGTGATAACACTTGTCTCTCAGCTTCTTCACACCAGTTTTTGGTCCCTTAACTGTCTTTGGACATGGGCCTTCCTGTTTCTAAACTTTTTTCTTCTTCTTGTCTTTCAACTTAGAGAAAGAACCTTTTTCAGTCACATGCATAGAACTTGGCTTTCTAAGAACACCCTCGACTGCTTGAAATTCTTTAAGAAGTTTTGCTAATGAAAAGCTGAGCTTATTCATGGTATAGTTTAGGTAGAACTGCTTAAAGATACCAGGTAGTGATTGGAATATGATATCGACCTGGGTTTCCCTGTTAATTTTAGCTTGTAGGATCTCTAGTTTATTCAAAAGACTGATCATCTTCAGAACATGATCCCTAACTAGAGTGCCTTCAGCTATGCTTGTATTCATAAGAGATTTCATGGTCACCTGCTTAGCAGCACGATTTTGATCCCTAAACATTTCTTTGAGGTTCATAATCATGTCATAGGCATTAAGTATAAACTGATGCTGATGCTGCAAAATATTTGACATGGAAGCCAAAATGTAACAGCGAACCATCTGATAAGCTTTCTGCCACTTTTGATTGGCTTGGATTTTCTATCCGGTTGTCCCCTTATCAGGTACTGGTGGACAAATATCAGTTAATACAAATTGTAGTCCTCAGCAGTTAAGACAATGTCCAATTTTTTTTTTCAATCTACATAGTTTGGTCCCGTTAGTTTGTTTTTTTTTAGTATTGACACGAATGGATTGAAATCCATTTTAATAATGAGAATCACATAATTAAAAAAATAACCATTAATTATGATGAGCAAAATTTTGAATTTATTTTAAAATTGGTTCTCTCTACCATTTAAAAAAAAATTTGCCAACAGCCTGGTACCCTGTGAATAGTATACCTTAATGGAAAGACGTCTACTATCCTTCGTTTGTCCAGACACGCAAATTCTTATTAATTTTACTATCTAAGAAACTGACCCTGCCAAGTAAAATTAAATAACTGACATAGTTTCGGTCTAGTAAATAATAGCAGTGACTCAGATATAGAGGATACTATTGTTTACAGCTAAGTATTAACCACCACTTAATCCCAAATCAATCGCTTCGCAATAAATTCTTCAGATGGAGAAGTGATCTATACTAATAATTATCTAGAATTATCCCTCAAGGAGATTTGTACTGACGATATCGCAATTAATCCTGTTTGATGGGAAGGAGGCCTTACTAACATGCATAATTAATTACATCACCTACAAATTAGTGATGGAGACTGTGAGATTTATTTGTGAATAAATTTACTCATTCACTTATATTTTTAAAATATTTTTTAGGGTTATAAAAATTCGTTTAATTAAAATAAATTTATTAATTTCAAAATATCTTTCTCTATACACGATCTAAAAGACTCAAGTTTGTCAAACTTTCTTTTCGTATTTTAATGCGTAACAAATAAAATAACCGAGGAATACATAGTTTTTTTCTTTAACTTTTTAGCTAAGGTAGTGATTAAAAGCATTCAAAATATTTTATTTATACGTTACACATTTTTCAAAAATAATAATTTATTATGATTAAACATTTTTTATTTAATTAATCTAAAAACTAAAATTATTTTCTAAGTTTTTCAAAGATATCTGATTTAAAAAAAATCATCTTTAAACGTGTTATTTTGTAAAAATAAAATATTTAAAAATTTTCTATTTAATTAAAAAAATTTATTTTATTTTTCTTTATAAAATTTTAATTAAAACTAAAATTTTTAAATTAATTATATTAACGGAAATATATAAAATAAATATGCATCATCCACGCAGTTTAAAAGAATATAAATGCAAGATATATAAAATAAATGTACATCATCCACGTAATATCCTCTAACAGTTATACAGTCCAGGATCCTACCTTGGTGAGTTAAAAACTTGACATCTTGATCCATGTGCAAAATTGAACTTTGCTGGAATGAAATTCTGTTTGGATGGTTGCGTAGACCGCGATGCCAATACTAAGGATCAGCAGTTGTTTGTTAAAAATCAAGTCCCGGACCTTTGAAAAGTTAGAGAGAAGGTAGAGGTTTTGGTTTGAGAAAAAGAAACTTAGTCTCCAAGCTTTGCAAAATATCTCCACACATATCTAAATGCTAGATATTTATAGGCCAAGAAAATATCTTTTCTGAAAATATCTTTTTTTTTAAAAATTTTGAAATTCGCACAGAAACTTTCTACAACCCCGGGAACCAACCCCACATGCTTATTTCAACACAAACATGTATCAAAATGCATAAATCATACATCGTAGAAATATATATGCAAAAACACGTCAAACATATATAAATCTCATAAAGAGATGGGTCCGGGTCTTACAACTCTCCCCCCTTAAGGAATTTCGCCCTCAAAATTCACTACAAGGTCACAAAGGAAAAAGCTCCGGATATCTAACACGCATCCTCAACTCCAGTTCCCATGTTGCTTCTTCAACCCCGTGATGAAGCCATAGGACCTTGACATAAGCAATTGTTTTTTCCCCCAACACTTGCTCCTTCGTATCAAGAATCTTTACCGGATGCTTCTCATATGTGGCATTCTCGTCAACCCGCAGCTCGGCCTAATCTAACACATGGGAAGGATCAGGCTCGTACCTCCGAAGCATAGAAACGTAGAACATGTTATGCACAGATGCTAACTGAGGTAGCAAAGCTAAATGGTAAGCAACCTCCTCCACCTTGTCAAGAATCTCAAAAGGCCCAATGAAGCCTGGTGATGGCTTCCTGGTACGACCAAACCTCATCAAACCTCTATGAGGTGAGACCTTCAGAAACACGTGATCCTCCACTGCAAACTCTAAAGGTCTTCTCCTCTGATCTGCATAACTCTTCTGACGGCTCTGAGCTGTTTGAAGACGTTGGCGAATCACTGCGATCTTCTCCGTTGTCTCCTGCACCAAGTCGGGCCCCAAGACTGTGGTCTCTCCCACATCTGTCCAACATACTGGTGACCTACACGGTCTATCATACAAAGCCTCATACGGTGCCATCCCAATACTGGACTGATAGCTGTTGTTGTATGCAAACTCTGCTAACAGTATATGATCCTCCCAAGAACCTCTAAAATCAAGGACACATGCCCTCAACATATCCTCCAGAATCTGTATGGTTCTCTCAGACTAACCATCCGTATGGGGGTGAAAAGCAGTACTGAACATCAAGTTCGTCCCCAAAGGCTCTTGAAGACTTTGCCAAAAGCTCGATGTGAAGTGCGGGTCTCGGTTGAAAACGATAGACATGGGCACTCCATGCAAGTAGACTATCTCTCTGACACATAAATGACTCAGTCGGTCCACTGAATCCTTCACGCAGATGGGGAGAAAGTGTGCAGACTTCGTCAACCTATCAGCAATATCCCAAATGGCGTCATGTCCCCTAGGTGAGTGAGGAAGTCCTAACACAAAGTCCATCATGACGCTCTCCCACTTCCACTCAGATACCGATAACGGCTGTAACAATTCTCCATATTTTTGGTGCTCTGTCTTTACCTGCTAACAGGTAAGGCACCGAGAAATAAATTAAAGTACGTCCTTCTTCATTCCAGTCCAATAGAACTGACGACGTAAGTCATGGTACATCTTCGTGCCTCCAGGATGCACTGCAATGCGTGAATGATGACACTCATGTAGTAGATCTGCTCGGCATAACTCTGGCATAAACAACCTCCTGGCTAACCTCAGACTCTAGTCTGAACCCACAACCCATCCTGCTATATCGTCTCCACTAGCAACACGATCTCGTATCATCTGAGCTTCCCGATCCGTCTGCTGGACCTTTAACACTCGTGCAATCAATGCTGGTCGTGAAACTACTAAAAATAAGGTAGCCTCCGTCGTTGTCTCCCCAAGACAGAGATCAAACTCCCCAATCTCTCTAAACATGTCCCATTCTCGTATAGCAATAGAAGCTAATGAGCCATGAGATCTCCTGCTGAGAGTGTCAGCTACAACGTTGGCCTTCCCTGGATGATACTGCAAGTCAAAATCATAATCCTCCAATAGCTCCATCCATCGTCATTGGCGCAAGTTTAGGTCCTTATATGAAAATAAGTATTTTAAGCTCTTGTGATCAGAGAAAACCTCGAAGTGCTCACCATAAAGATAGTGACGCCATGTCTTCAAGGCAAAGACCACGGCAGCCAACTCCAAATCGTGTGTCGGGTAGTTCTTCTCATGTGTCTTTAACTGTGAAGAACCATAGGCTATAACCTTCCCTTCCTGCATCAAGACACAACCTAAACCATCGTGTGATACATCACAATACACTGTATATCCCAAGCCTCACTCTGGGATAATCAACACTGGTGCGCTAGTCAACCTCGTCTTCAGGTCCTGGAATGCTGACTCACAGTACTCGCTCTACATAAACACAACTCCCATCCACGTTAGACGCGTCATCGGTGCAGCAAGTCTCGTAAACACTATCCCGTCACAGCTATCCCGTCATCGGTGCAGCAAGTCTGGTAGTAGCCTGTCAAACCCAAAAAACTACGAATCTCAAAGACTCTTCTATCGCTCCCAACCCGTCACAGCATCAGTCTTCGACGAATCCACAGCTATCCCGTCTGTCAACACTACGTGTCCCAGAAACCTCACCTCAGACATCCAAAACTCACACTATAAGATGACGCGTCTGTACCTTGAGCTCATGCAGCTCAGCAGGTGCAAACCTATAAGATGGCATCGATATGGGAGCAGCCCCTAGAATCAACTCAATAGAGAACTCTACCTCACAGCTTGGTGGCAACTCAAACAGATCGCCTGGAAAGACATCGAAATAGTCACAGACCACCGGAGGTAACTCTCCTCGAGTCCCATTCCCCTCATCAAACATGAGAGCTGCAAAAAGGAAGCCTAGGTTGCCCTGGTTCTGCACAACACCAGGCATAAATCTCAAACCTTCATCCCGATCACCCACAAAGAAAAAATAATCTCCCGCTAGTGTACAGATTGTTACCCTTCATTGATTGCAATCGATAAAGGCACGATAGGTGGTCAGCCAATCCATCCATAGGATGACATCAAACTCGGTCATGTCTAAAATGATAAAGTTAAACTTTAAACAACGACTGACGACCTCCATCACACAGGTTCTACATACAAGACTTAACGTCACACTCCCACTGACTGGGGTCTCCACACTCAAAGTACTACCCAACCAGTCCATTTCAAACCCCAAAGCAGACGCAAAAGTAGATGACATAAATGAATGTGATGCTCCCGTGTCGATAGGAACATTGGCCCATGATTTATAGCCTAGAAAAGTACCTCTGATCATGGAAGTGGTAGTAGTAGCATCGGGCACAACCGGTGCTCTGGATGAATGGGAATTTGCTAGAACATAAGGTCTCGCTGGTGCACTGTGGCCCTAAACTGTAGACTGTCTGCCTGAATGCACTAAAGTGCCCCCTTCTGTAAATCTGGATGGCTGACATCCCTGAGCAGATGGAGTAACAGAAGCTCCAGCTATACTCCCCTGTCTGGGGCAATCACTGCAGGTGTGCCCAGACTGGCCACACTCAAAACATACCATTGGCCCTCTTCCCTGAGCCTCCGATAGTGAATGAACCGGTGGCAAACTGTGGTAGTCTGCCGCATAATGTCCAGGTCACTGGCATCTAAAACAAACAGACTCCCTCCTCTGCTCCTATCTTCCCGTTGAAGCCACGGGTGGCACAGATGCAGAAGACTGCGGCGGATACGACCCCACCAGATGCGAACATGGACCAGTTGTCCGTTGGCGCTTGTTCTCCATACACCCCTGACCCTGTGTACGTTCCCCTCCTTGCTGACCCCCGACTATCTTTGTCTCAGCGCGTCTCATTCAGAGTGTCCTCCACTTTCATGGCCATCTTTACCAGCTCTGTGTAGACCTGGATCTGGAATGCCACCACTCTATCTCTGATAGCGGGTCTTAAATCCCTCTCGAACCGCTTTGCATGAAACTCATCAGTCGGCATGATCTCCTACGTAAATCGAGACAGACTGGTGAACTCAGCCTCATACTCCACTACTGACATAGTTCCATGAGTCAAAAATAGGAAATCCTCTCTGTAGTGATCCCTCAGCGTCGCTGAAAAGTATTTCTCCAGAAATACCTTTGTGAATGCCTCCCAAGTGCCAGCAACTGTAGTCCTGGTGAACTTCCACCACATGTGCACACTCTCCCTCAGCTGGAAGGCAGCAAAAGTAACCCTCAAATCATCCTCCTCAATTTGAAGCGTGCCCATGATTCTAGTGACCAGCTCTAGCCATTCAGTGGCAATGGTAGGGTTGGGATCCCCAAAAAAGGTAAGAGGGTCTAAACGGCAAAACTTGCGCATTACGGCCATCGCCTTCGATTTTGGTATACTATTCCTGCCCCTAGCGGCCTCAGCCAGTTGCCGAATGGAGCCGATAATCTCACGCAACATATCTCCATCAGCAACAGGTCCTTGGGGTGCATTAGCATCCCTAACATATGGGACTGGAATGTCCCTTCGGCCAGAACCACGGCCATGGCCTCGACCACGACCTCGTCCACCCTGCATAGACATAACTCTATACGAAAGCAAGATAACAGAGTAAACTTCCTACAACATGTTGTGGCTAACATAAAAGATAGATAAGCATGCTAACACACAGCCACTTAATATCATGTCATCACATCTCACATACCGATGAGAACCAACAAGAAAAACTCGTCACTCTGAACAACCTACTCAGATTCCTAGTTAAAAATCACGTCTGCGAAACGCGTTTCTAACATGGCTCCTAAGTATGTTAACCCAAATGCCTGAAGGTGAGACTAATCAATCCCAAGATCTGCCTCCATACCCATATGAATAAGTTATCATGCATATGTTAACATAAGCTAAAACACATGCAATCAAGCATATGCACATCCTCACAAGGTGATGTACCCTCTTTTCCATGGCTCTTAGGTATTCGAACCCAGAGCTCTGATACTAAGTTGTCATGTCCCAAACACTAGGGTCACGCGAAAGCCTACCAAAATACCCATTTATCATGAAAATAGGTTTTACAGTTGGAAATAAAAAAATACAACATTTAGATAAAAGATTTCCCAAGGATCAACCCTCATAAACATTAAACATGCATTCTCATATATAAATAAGCATATCGCCAAGAGGCGTGCAAAATCGGCTTACATAGGCACCACATGTAAAAGTACATGTCTCAAAAAGGAAAAACTATAGCAAGTCTTCCATCACCTCTGCAACTAGGTCAACTCCACGTGCTCACCTGAAAAATGTTTTATAGCAAAAATCCCACACCGTAAGCCAAAGCCCAATAGAAAAATAGATTGTAATGCTGTAATACAGGTCATACAATCATATGGTGGGAGCTAACTCGACCACAATAGCCAAATAGGTTTTTCTCTAAAAAACCACACGTTTTTATCCTTGAAACTACGCATATAATCATGACAGATATCATGCCACAGTTAAGAAAAAGCAGTAAACACAACATTCTCAACTCCGGGCACGCAGCCGAGGAGACACAATAAATGTAATCCTATGTACCGACTCTACCCACCGATAAAGGTAACAATTATAGACTCTTGTCCATTACTCTACAGCTGCGTAAGGTCCAATAAGTAATGACAAGTTCTATACAGAGTTACAACAACGACACCATTAACGTAGGCAACCGACAAATACTTAATTTACGGGAACAGAGCCCGAGGGAACTAAGCACCCACACGACTCAATTTACGAGGACTAACCCAAAGGAACTGAGTACCTATGGCGCGCACGTTTTTGGACTTGCACCGAGGAGCAATGGAAGCCCAACTCAACAATACCCATTGTCACGGTACATCTATGGAAAATATTTCAAAACTAACCCACAAACAGATATACAACACATGTATATAAGGAGATCCAATCCGTGAACCATGGAGATCAAGCAAAACATGTAAAAACATATTTTCACCCAAAACATTTTAGAAGTTGAGATTCGACCCCAAGGGTTAGCTCCAAACCTCCAATAAAAAATGTTTTCACAACTTTCATAAAACTCCTCATTTTCAAACCTCATTTCTTTTGAAAACAACGGGCAAACATCCCATTCTAGGACCCTACGAGCTCATAGAACTCATCCCAATCTCAAAACTCTTCTTCTCACAAAAAGGAAGAAATAGGTCAACACCAAAAGAAAAGGTGTCGACACAAATAAAAATGTGTCAACACAAACAATGGATGTGTCGACACAAATAGACAATGTGCCAACACAAACAGCAACAGAATACTTAACACCAACAGAAGGACATTGTGTCGACACAAATAGAAAATGTGTCGACACCAACAACAAAAGGTGTCAACACAAACAGAAAATGGTGTCGACACAAAAGAACTGAGAGTTTACTACAACATCCACCGAAGCGTGCTCAATACCCCAGAAGGAAATTGTGTCGACCATAACAGAAATTGGTGTCGACACAAAAATCCAAAATTCCCTAATTTCATAATAAGATACAGGCGATGGTGAAAAACAACCCAAGCTACTGAAACAACTTCTTAGCTCCAACTTAAACAAACCAAACACTCCTTTAACAACCCACGGGCATACATAAACTGAAAATAACAAGGATACACCAAAAAAAAGCCTCAAAACCCTTTTCCTCTAACTGAAATCCACCCAAAGCGATTTTAAAACCAAAAATCCAACTTTTGAAACATAAATGACTTTTCATGCATTTTTAAATGGTAGAAACACGTAGTACCCTCTAACAGTTATACAGTCTAGGATCCTACCTCGGTGAGTTAAAAACTCAACGTCTTAATCCATGTGCAAAACTAAACTTTACCGGAATGAAATTCTGTTCGGATGGATGTGTAGACCGCGATGCCAATACTAAGGATCAGTAGTTGGTTTGTCAAAAATCAAGTCCCGGGCCCCCGAGAAGTTAGAGAGAAGGTAGAGGTTTTGGTTTGAGAAAAAGAAGCTTAGTCTCCAAGCTTTGCAAAATATCTCTACAAATATCTAAAGGCTAGATATTTATAGGGCAAGAAAATATCTTTTTTTTTTAAAATTTTTTTTTGAAAGTCGCATATAAACTCCCTACAACCCCGAGAACTAACCCCACATGCTTATTTCAACACAAGCATGTATCAAAACGTATAAATCATACATCGTAGAAATATTTAGGCAAAAACACATCAAACATATATAAATCTCAAAAAGAGACGGGTCCAGGTCTTACAGACGAAATCTATGTCCCGAAAGATTAGGATTGACAATACCCTCTTAAGGAAGCTTACAAGTTTTGATTGAGCCAAACCCTGTAGGTGAATTTAATTATCCGGCGATCAAACAAGTTAAGCGAAAGGGTTTAAGAAATATCAGGAAGTCGATTAATTTAAATTGTCAGTAATTAAATTTAGTTGATGGGTATCAGGAATCTTAACGTTGGGAGAAATGGTATGCATTTAATAACAGGAGCTCAATACTATATGGTCTTGAGTTTATGGATCAGAGTGCAATTGTAGTTCTTTAAAGGTGTGAACTGCAATTTAGTATTTTATGAAAATTGTAGAAATTGCTGCTGATTTTTCATAATTGCAAAAACCGCTAATAGGTGTCTGTGTTCCACTAGAAGTCTTACTCATGATTACTCCCCAGTTTCCTGCTGTAACCATATATATATGCGGGTAGACTAAACCAGTTTTATAACATAACTTGTCTTTTAAGACTAAAGCTGTCTTGGTTTTTTCGGTTGTGGCTTTGGGATTTAGGGGTCAAAAATAAGGAAATTCAAAGGACATTTTGAAAATATTTTAACACCTTGAAAACCAAATTTTAAAAATCACTTTTGTTGAAAATTGAGTCGCCACTTAGTTTTTAAGAAAAACTAAGAAAAAAATATTGGCTACTGATCTTGAAAACGTTAAACCAGAGAAAGAGGGTCCGGGGGCTAAGGTACGAATTAGGAAAAGTGTTAGGCAACTCGTTCGCCTAACCATAAGGTTGGCCTCTACTAATCAACATTAGTTCTTTAATAAAATTTCTCAAGTGCATACAAATAAAGAAAATGGGGGTGAAGAGAGAACATTCAAAATCGAGTATAGAAAATATATAAAATATGTACATAACACTCCAAAATAAACAAGTGTCAAAAGAGAAATCCTAAATCCTATAGCATGCAATTTCTATCTAAAGGATACATGAAACACATAATCACATGCAATATTAACAAAATAAGCTAAATTAGCATGATTCAAATAAAATAGTAAAAATAGGCTAAAGATTCTAAAATTATCTAAACACGATTTGCTAACAAGAAATACACTAAACCAAGCATTTAAATAAAATAACTAAAATATGCATATTGTCAAAATAAGCCAAATTAACTTCAACATGATGAAAAGATAAAAAGATGCATGCGAATTCTATGCTTAAAAGAAAGTTTATTGGTAAAGAAAATGACAAAAGAGAATTTAAGAATTAAAAAAAATGAAAAAGAAGCTTGTAAAAGAAAATGATGCTAAAATAAAAAGGTTGAAAAATATTTATTTAAACTATTAAAAGAAAACATAGCTATTCAAATTTTATATCTTAAAAAAAGAAAATAAGAGGAAGAAGAAATCAAAAGAAAAATTATACTTTAAAGATAAAATCTAGTTTTAAAAAGGGGTTTTTTTTTTATGATTTTGAAGTTTAATAAAAGATAAAAAAAAAAGAAAAATAAAATAAGTACTAGAAAAAGGGAATGAAGCTATGGGATATTTTACGGAAATAAAGCTAATAGTAAAATACTTGGGAAGAAAAAAAGTACACTATTGCTAAAAGAAAAAGAAAAAAAATAGAAGTTAACAAAAAGAAAATTAGATTAATTCTAGTTAATAAACTTTTAAGCAAAGAAAATGTAGTATTGGTATTTAAAGAAAATAAAATGAATAATAAAAGAAGATAAAAGGAAGAGAAAATAAAAATTAGAACATTACACTAAAATTACAAGAAAGAAATGAAAAGGAAATAACTACTGTATTGAAAGAAAATTAAGCTAAAAGAAAAAGAATATTTAACTAATAAAGAAAATAAAATGAACCAACAAACTAATTATTACATGAAAATGAAGTGGAATGCTAGGAAAGAAAATAAAAGCTAAGAATTAAAATGGAGTATTAAATTAATGGTACAAGAAAAATGAGTGAAATAGGATAAAATGTTAGTAAAGATAAGATTCGACTAACTAAAAGAAAACGAAAGTAGATGATGCTTGAACATTAATTTAACATAAAAAAAGAATAAAATACTAAAATTTAAATGGATGTAATATTGGCAATTACAACCATTGTTATGTAAGTGCTTTATATTATAATAATGATGACATTATTTAGTCGTATTGTTAATCGATGTTAGTACTAATTAATGAATTAATAAAAGAAAAAGATAATGTGCTTAGTGTAAAAGTATAAACTAAGAAATCAAAGCAACCAAATTAAATGAAACAACGTAAATGATGACCAGATTAATTATGTAAACAAAAGGAATATATGAATTGAAAATAGATATAACATGATCACCCTAAAAGAGAGAGAATATGGTTAGAAAGACCGGGGATCTAAGCGAGGTACCTAGATAGCGAAATTTTCAAGTCGGGGATTGTGCTTCAATAGGCCAATCCTCGGGTGGTGATCCAAGTAATGTTGGCTTCAATGTAGGTATTGGAGGTTCGGGACTCGGTATCTCGGCATGGCTTCGGCGTCGGAGCTCGAAATTGCTCGGTATATCGGCAGAGTCTCTCTCACTCAAAATTCGTACTGAAAACGTACGCTGGGGTACGGTATTTATAGAATTCTTCAACCAATGAGATGTTGCCACGTTTTGGGACACGTCAGTCCATTTGGAGTTGGCGGTCGCCATGTTTTTGGGAGTTTTCACAAAGTTCTATGACGGTTACCACATTGAGAGTTGGCGGTTGCCATGATGAAAGGTGGTGGTCGCCACTTTTGGCTAGGGTTTTCACAAAGTTCTATGACGGTCGCCACAATGCAAGTTGACGGTCCCCTTACTTGGGCAGCAAGTTTCGATGGTTTGACAAAATTTCATTGGATTGAAGGTTCTGGGTTCAAATACCGAGCTTGGATCACTTCCCGAGGATTGTATCGAGGCACTATTCCACCTGTTTTCATCATCGAATTCACCTAAGATTGGGCGGGATGAAATTGGGGTGTCTACAGTTGCCCCTCTTTGATATAACTTGCATAGCAACGCACGAAGCAAGTTCTATCAAAGACCCAGAGACAACAACCATTTAACCGAGCCGTCAATCTTAGGCCACAAGCATACAAGCATGCGTATGATGTTGGTCGTACTCGAATTTTCATCGAGCTACCTACGTACCCTCTTTTGTTAGGGATCAGACCAGAACGTAGTTCATGGGGCCAAATGCGAGATGCAATGATAAGAAACACGATGTGGATGCTAACATGAATGAATGCTATCATGATGTAGATAGGTATAGTGTAATGCAAACACGAGTCAGTTTAAGGTCGCGAGAAGGACCGACTAATCAGTTTATGATCGTGAGAAGGATCGACGAGTCAGTTTATGGTCATAAGAAGGACCGATGAGTCAGTTTAAGGTCATAAGGAGGACCGACGAGCCAATTTAAGATCGTGAGGAGGACCGATGAGTCAGTTTATGGTCATGAAGAGGACTGATGAGTCAATTTAGGATCGTGAGGAGGACCGACGAGTCAGTTTATGGTCATGAGAAGGACCGATGAGTCAGTTTAGGGTCATGAGGAGGAGGACCGATGAGTCAATTTAGGGCCATGAGAAGGACCGATGAGTCAGTTTAGGGTCGTGAGGAGGACCGATGAGTCATTTTATGGTCCTGAGGAGGACCGACGAGCTAAACATCAGTTTGATAGGTTAAGTCAGGATTTAAGAACACCAAACTTAAAGGTAGGTTTATCGAAAATGAGATTTAAAAGGATCATAAGCCAAGCTGTCAAGCCCCAAACTCTGGGCCACGTGAAACACCAAAAAACAAGCAACAACAACCCAACCCGATGATACACTCTCAAAGGGAAGACATTACATAAGGCTCCAACGCCAAAAGCTTACACTACACGGCCCCAACGCCGGAAAACATGTTAAAATATACATGTAACGGAAAGAAACAAAGAGAAGACTATAATTCTTCCGCTCCTCCCGCAACCTCCTGATCAACCTGCATGACCGGTACTAGAAAACATTTTATCCCACACCATGAGCCAAGGCTCAGCAGAAACTAGACAAGCATGCAATATAAACAAAACATGCTAGAAAACCGAAGTGCAGGTTTAGACTCTCTTTCAAGCCTTGAAAACAGTTTTCACAAGCAAACGGGAAAGCGAGAATACAACCACGTTTGACTCACACACAGGAGTCTTGAAAACGGTTGAAAAACGATTTTTAGATCATGATTCACACGCATCTTAAAAACAATTTGAAAAATGGTTTATCCGTCCCATAATGTAGTTTATGCAAGCCATGATCAATGTGTCTTCTCGGACTTTCACCGACGGGTCGCTACCCAATAGATATGCCTTCTCGGACTTTAACCGACGGGCCACCACCTCATTAATGCACTGTACCATTTATATCCATGCAAACCTAAATCAGGAATTAATGCCTAATCACGTACTATCACAACGTATCATAAACCACGTCACATGATACACACGCGACTCACACAACATGCGCTACATGCATTCGCTCCATAGAGCCTACATACATGCCTATAAAACTCAGGGTTTTAAAGCATAAACCACGTTTCAAATAACGCTACCGAAAGCCATGTAAATCACATTACATAATTTAAGCATGAATAAACTACAGCTATAGCATGCATAAGCCCAATATAAAGCACATAGCCACATATAACCTCATACCACGACGTCGCTCGCCACACAACGCGACACATCACCACATGCCACACACCCGTCATTTGATACCCGAACGACCTATCCGCACCGGGACAACCAACACCAAGCTCGGAGGTCGACACCCGAACCTCCCTCAACCGATTCTCACCAGAACCAATGCCTCAAAACCGAACCACAGAATCACACTTAGCCCTCAAGGCCACCATACGCACAACCATGCTTCACCTCCACATCTCACACCCATATCTCATTTCACACATCATCCCTAAGGACAACACCTAACCAAACACCCAAGGCCACAACCTGACCCCCAAACTATCACACAACCAACCGAACCCCAAAAGGAATCCACAGGTATTTAAATCGAGTAATTCCCATAAATTAATCAATTGAATACCATAGGACACCAATTGGACACCAAAACCCAACCAAAACCACAAAACCAATGCTGCCCAAGTTTAGTCGACCGAACCCCACGGTCCAGTCAACCGAACAACACACTAGAAACAAGCAAACACCAAACAGCCACGGTTCAATCGACTGAACCCATAGGTTCGGTCGACCGAATCCTCAAACTATGATCCAGTCGACTGAAATCATGAGTTCAGTCGACCGAACCCAAGCTGGAACCGTTTTAAGCTGCGGGTTTGGCTCTCTAAACCCTGAATCGACGCCTTTGAACACCGATTCAACAACCTTGAACACTCACATGACTAGGCCTGACACCGGGACCTCAAAAGAAACTCCATACGCCCGATTCCATCCACAGGAATCACAAAAAAGCAGGTTTACACCAAAAAATGTAACCGAACATAAAATCAGATCTATGAAGATCTAACCGGTAAAAAGACACCCATAGCACCCTTATACTACATACAGGTCTAGAATCCTACCTCGATGAGTTAAAAACTCGACGCCTCGATCCACGTGCAAAACTGAGCTTCGTTGAAATCTGAATCCGATCGGATGGTTATGTAGCCCTCGATGCCGATACCAAGAATCCACAGTCCGATCGTCTGAAATCGAGCCCCCAAGAACTTAGAGAGGAGGTAGAGAGAAAATAGAAAGCTTGTTGGAGAAGTTTTAGAAAAGATCCTTATGAAAATATCTAACTCCAGATATTTATAGGCTTTCAAAATATCTTTTTTTTTTGAAATTTTTGAAAATCGCGCCACGACAGTCCACGGTCCCAGGAACTTACATTGCATGCATATCTAAGCCTGATCATGCACCTAAAGCATTAAAAACATGCTGCAACGAAAACACAAAACGTGCGTCTGAAAACGCCGAAAAAGAAAACGGGTCAATGTCTCACAACTCTATCCCCTTAAAGGAATGTCGCCTCCGAAATTCAGCACAAGGTCAAAGAAGCAACCCGGTGATCACAATCAACACAGGTGCACGAGATGGTCAGCCAAACCATTGCTAGGATATAGTCAACAAGGTCAGGCATCCTAAACAATGGAAAACTATCTCAAAGACACGGGATCTACAACTCCCAACTTCATAACCTCCTCAACTGTCGTCTCAACATAGCATACCATCCATGGAATCTATCATCAGCTCCCAACCAGATATAACAAAGCAACTGGCCTAAAGCCTGCAGAATCAGAAAGTTACCTCTGTGCAGTGGAGAAAGATCTGCATCGGCATCATCACGCACGGCTGGTGCCCTCGAAGAACCGCGGGCTGTAAGAGAATACACTCGGGGCACTACCATCCTGCCCTGCCCACCAGTACTCGACACTGTCGGCTGTTGCACTGACTGAACTGACGTTCCCCTGTCTGTCGCTCGGGAAACCTGAACTGTAGAAGGCCGCTGTCGGTACGCAGCTGCACCTGGCATATACGATCCCACTGGTGTGTCCTCCCTACTCGGTGCACTGTCTCTCTAAGGGCAATCCCTACGAATATGTCTAGACTGTCCACACTCATAGAAAATAGGCGGTTCCCTCCCCTGCGGCTGCACTGGTGCCAAACTCTGGGATGGCCTCGGTTGTGGGAAATCCACCTTACGATGCCCAGGCTATCCACATCAAAAACAAATCAACTCTCTCTACTTTGACCTCCTAGAAGAAGCCACTGATGGTGCTGGTGCTGAAAAACTGCTGTGGTAACCCAGATGGGTGGAAACTAGTACCAGAGGGCCTCTGCCTCTTGCTAGCATGCCCACCTGTCTACACCTCCGTCCCACCCTGTGATGTCCTGGCCTCTCTCAAAACTCGAGTCACAGCTAAAGCATTCTCGACCCTCTCTGCTGCCTCCACTAGCTATCTGAACACACGATATCCCATCACACCACTCACTCCTTAATCGCTGGCCTCAAGCCCTGCTCGAACCTCATCGAATGCAACTCATCTGTGCACTCCACCTCCGGTGCAAATCGAGATAAACTCGTAAATCGGGCCTTGTAGTGCATGATGTCCATGGTCCCCTGGGTAAGAGAATAGAACTCCTCCCTGCACAAGTCCCTCCTCGAAGCTGGGAAATATCTCTCCAGAAAGACTCGTGTAAAAGCTGTCCATATAACCTCTACTGTAGTCCTGGCATATCTCCACCACTGATGAGAATCACCCCTCAGCTGAAAGGTAGCAAAGGAAATTCGTAACTCATCCTCCACAATCTGTAGTGTCTCAAGGATCCGAGTCGTCAACTAAAACCACTCTGTCGCAATAAGAGGATCAAGATCTCCTGCAAAGGTAGGCGGATCCATATGCCGGAACTCCCGCATCGCCACAGTAGCCCTCGCCTCAGGCACCCTCTCCCCAACAGGCTCACCCCTAGCTACCAGCTGCTGGATAGAACCAACAAGCACACGCAATAACTCTGTCGCATCCATCGATCCCTAAGGAGCATTAGCATCCCCAACATCAGGGATAGGAATATCCCTATGGCCAGCATGGCTACGGCTACGACCACGGCCTCGCCCTCTCATCACCGACATCGCGTCTATATGAAAGAAAACAGCATATGAGATGCAGCACACAGCATGAACGTAAACTCTAAACAAATAGCTTGCTAACACACAGCCACGTAGGTTCATGCTAAACAACCCCACATACTAAGGAGAACCGACAAGAATGACTCGTTAATCTGGATAACCTACTCAGATTCCCTGCTAGAAATCACGTCAGCTAAATGCGTTTCTAACTTGGCTCCCAAGTTTGTTAATCCAAACGCCCAAAGGCAAGACTAATCAATCCCACAGTTCAACCCTATGCTCACATATACACACCGTCCACATATCTAACATGTTGACACATCATGTTATCAAAGCATCTAAACACATGCAGTCAAGCACGCGCAATCAACCTCACACGGGAACGCACCCTTTTCTCACGGCTCATAGGTATTCGAACCCAGAGCTCTGATACCAAGTTATCACGCCCCAAACTCCGGGCCACGTGAAACACCCAAAAATAAGCAACAACAACCCAACCCGAGGATACACTCTCAAAGATAAACCATACATGCATTGTATATAAACGTCAAACGGCAACATTACATAAGGCTCCAACGCCAAAAGCTTACACTACACAGCCCTAATGCTGGAAAACATGTTAAAATATACATGTAATGGAAAGAAACAAAAGGAAAACAATAATTCTTCCACTCCTCCCGCAACCTCCTGATCAACCTGCGTGACCGGTACCTGAAAACATTTTATCCCACACCGTAAGCCAAGGCTTAGTAGAAACTAGACAAGCATGCAATATAAACAAAACATGCTAAGAAATCGAAGTGCAGGTTTAGACTCTTTTTCAAGCCTTGAAAATAATTTTCACATGCAAACGGAAAAACGAGTATACAACCATGTTTGACTCACACACAGGAGTCTTGAAAATGGTTGAAAAATGATTTTTAGATCATGATTTACACGCATCTTAAAAACAATTTGAAAACTGGTATATTCTTTCTATAATGCAATTCATGCAAGCCATGATCAATGCGTCTTTTGGAACTTTCACCGACGGGTCGTTGCCCAATCAATCGTCTTCTCAGACTTTCACCGACAGGTCGCTACCCAATAGACGTTCCTTCTCAGACTTTCACCAATGGGCCACCACCCCATTAATGCACCGTACCGTTCATATCCATGTAAACCTAAACAAGAAACTAATGCATAATTACGTACTATCACTACGTATCACAAACCACGTCAAATGATACACACGCGACTCACACAACATGCGCTACATGCATCCGCTCCATAGAGCCTACATACATGCCTATAAAACTCAGGATTTTAAAGCATAAACCACGTTACACATAACGCTACTGAAAACCATGTAAATCACATTACATAATCCATGCATGAATAAACTACAACTATAGCATGCATAAGCCCAATATAAAGCACATAGCCACATATAACCTCATACCACGACGCTGCTCACCACACAATGTGACACGTCACCACATGCCACACACCCGTCATTCGATACTCGAACGACCTATCCGCACCGGGACAACCAACACCAAGCCTGGAGGTCGACACCCAAACCTCCCTCAATCGATTCTCACCAGAACCAACGCCTAAAAACTGAACCACAGAATCACACTTATCCCTCAAGGCCACCATATGCACAACCGTGCTTCACCTCCACATCTCACACCTATATCTCACTACACGCGTCATCCCCATGGATGACACCTAACCAAACACCCGAGGCCATAACCCAACCCCCAAACCATCACACAACCAGCTGAATCCCAAAAGGAAGTCACAGGTATTTAAATCGAGTAATTCCAATAAATTAATCAATTGAATACCATAGGAGTAATTCCAACGCCTCTGAACACCGATTCAACAACCTTGAACACTCACATGACTAGGGCTAGCACCAAGACCTCAAAAGAAACTCCCTACACCCGATTCCATCCACAGGAATCGCCAAAAAGCAGGTTTACACCCAAAAAACTAACCGAACATAAACTCAGATCTACAGAGATCTAACCGGTAAAAAGACACCCGATTACCCATAGCACCCTTATACTACATACAGGTTTAGAATCCTACCTCGGTGAGTTAAAAACTCAACGTCTCGATCCACGTGTAAAATCGAGCTTCGTCGAAATTTGAATCCAACCAGATGGTTGCGTCGCCCTCGATGCCGATACCAAGAATCCACAGTCTGATCATCTAAAATTGAGCCCCGGGCCCCCAAGAAGTTAGAGAGAAGGTAGAGAAAAAATAAGAAGCTTGTTGGAGAAGTTTTGAAAAATATCTTTATGAAAATATCTAACTCCAGATATTTATAGGCTTTCAAAATATATATTTTTTTAAAATTTTTGAAAATCTTGCCACGACAGTCCACGTCCCCGGGAACCTACCCCACATGCATATCTAAGGCCGATCTTGCACCAAAAGCATTAAAAACATGCTCCAACCAAAACACACAATGCACATCCGAAAACGCCAAAAAAGAAAATGGGTCAGGGTCTCACACAAGCCACGGCTGAAACTTTTTGATTTATTGGGAAAAAAGATTGCAAATTAAGAGGTCGAGTTAAGACCTAAAAATAGGATAGGGCATGAGGTAAGGATAACTAATGTCAGTTGAATTTTATCGGGGAGACAGCCACGAATAAGTCGAGTTAAGACCTAAAAATTCAGGATGAGATACGAGATTAAAAATAATTAAAAGTCAAATTTATGGCTTAAAAGTAAATTTATCAAAGTGAAAAATCATGAATTAATAGGTTGAGTTAAGACCTAAAAAATTCGAGATGAAGTATGAGATTAAAAAAATGTAAGGAAACAAAGTTTATTAATTTTTTTAAAATTTTTTTTTATCATTATTTATTTATATATATATATATATATATATTTGTTTTCGCTAAGTGTGTGCATACATAACAAAAACACCTAAACAGGCCCCTAAGGACCCCAAAACGCTATAATGATGCCCTGACATGATATGACCGTTGGCTAACCTGGCGGTCGCCAAGACAAAATCCTTCTGACATGACGACCGCTTGGTAAAAACTCTTCAAACATGACGGTCGCCGTGTGGCTTTTGAGAAACTCGGCGGTCGCTCACTTTGGAGTTGGCGACCACCAACTCCAGGCGAGCATAAGGCCCTCCAGGCGCACGGTTTTGGTTTATTCGGCCATTTCCACTCTCTCTCTAGCATCTCTGTTCTCTCTTGTCTTCTCTTTTGCTCCCAAGCATTTCCCCTTGTTCCTTTCTTGTATTTTTTTTTTTGAGAAAACACAAGTCTAGTGGGGGAATTTTTGTTTTCGTTTTTTTGTTTTTTGTTATTTTTTGTATTTTGTATTTTGTATTTTTTTGTTTTTTATTTATTTATTTATTATTATTATTTTTTATTTTTTTATTATTTTTTTAATCTTTAGAAAATTTTGAGAAAATTCTAGAAATATTTAAAAAATCTTAGAAAATTTTGAGAAAATCTTAGAAATATTCAAAAAATTTCAGAAAATTTTGAAAAAAATTTTGAGAAAATATTTAGAAATATTTAGAAAATACTAGAAAATTTAAGAAAAATTTTGAGAAAATTTTGAAAAAATTTAGAAAACACTAGAAAATTTAAGAAAAATTTTGAGAAAATTTTGGAAAAATATTTATAAATATTTAGAAGATACTAGAAAATTTTAGAAAAATTTTGAGAAAATTTTGGAAAAATTTAAGAAAATTTTTGAGAAAAATTTTG
>JAOTRH010481632.1:0-25347 GCA_034768845.1 Heliamphora exappendiculata | reverse complement strand
TTGGAAACCGCTGAAGCTTTGCTGAGTTGGCGCAACAGTTTTGGACTGTTTTACACCGAATGGGATGCTGCCAAACAACCCACGGCACTGATTGGCGTTGGCTACAGTGGATTGCTGCGGTTTGGACTTTATAAACTTGCGCTGGTTGATTAAAAACAGTGGCCAATCGGTTTCTTAGATTCAAACCGAAAATTGCTCCACGATTTTCGGCGCCCATCATAGCAACACCAAACCAAGCTTTTGTTGATTTGCTGAGATGAAAACCACATCAATGAAATTGCGCCGCCAGTTTTGGGCCACAAAAGCTGCCACCGAAACTGTTGCTTCTTGGCGCAACAGTGGCGCCTGGGAATTGCTTGCGCCATGAAACAGCTTGGGAATTCTTTTTTTTTTTTTTTTGCACCACTTTTTCCAACCCAGCACACTGCTCCTTCTTCTTAAAAAAAACTGAAGCTTGGCTGCGCCACATGGAACCCGGCGGTTTGGGGTTTGTTGGCTGCCGCTTCAACAGTGCCTCGTTTGGGAACCGGTGCACTTTCTTCGGATTTTCTAGCGGCGGCTTCTTCTCCTTTTTTTTTATTTAACCAGAAAATAAAAATTCTAGAAAAAGAAAAAAAATATTGCAAAGTAATAAAAAAAAACTTTTCCGTGGTTAAAACCACTAGAACCACCGCCTTCCACCATCGGTTGCCGCCAAACCTGTTCTTATTTTTTTCTTTCTAATAAACTAGAAAAAAAAACTTAAAAAACATAAAATATTTTACATAAAAATCTATGTCTTGTAGACTTATATTCGATCTAAAAATTAATTAATCTAGCACGGTCAATCTCCGTGGTTAAAAAATTAATTAAATCATCATCCATTCAAACCATTCAATCAAATATGAAAAGAAAATATATGATAATAAAATCAGGATTAGAATGCCTGCAAAACAAAATTAGCACAGTTCTAAATTTACCAAGTCCCGAAAAATGTAATAAAAAATAAAACGGCTCTGATACCAATTTGTTGGAGGCAAAACTGCCAAGATCATTGTTTTTGAAAATGATTAATCGATAAAAAATTAACTGGATGGGCAAACGCCGAAACGGGCTCTAAATAAAACTTTTGACGAATAACGATCAAAATAAAACCCGTACAACCAAAGTTAATTTAGAAGAATACCACTTGTAGATCTAATCTTCAACTACGACTTGATTCCGAGTTGAAACTCCTGTCAGATCTTCTACCGTATTCTCCTATGCGATACTCAAACGTAGTGTGGACTACGATCCTCCGAGAATTTGTACCGGCAGAACCCAGATATATTTTTAAGTCCTGAAAGTCAAAAATAATATATCAATATTGATATGAAAATCAATCAAAACTGGTTCAGTCTACTCGCATTTATATAGGGCTACAGTAAGGACCTGTGGAGTAATTATGAGTAAGACTTCCAGTGGAACACAGATACCTACAAACGGTTTCTACAATTATGGAAAGTCGCAGTGGTTTTTGTAATTTTCATAAAATACTGAATTACAGTTCACACCACTAAAGAACTATAATTACACTCTGACCCATAATCTCAAGATCTTCTTGCATTGAGATCCTATTATTAAATGCTTACCATTTCTCCATACTTTAAGATTTTCGATATCCGCTAATTAACTTTAATTACTGATAATTTAATTTAATTGGCATCTTCGTATTCCTTATGCTCTTCCGCTTAACTTATTTGACCGTCGGATAGTTAAATCCACCTGCAGGGTTTGGTCCGGTCAAAGCTTATAAGCATCCTTAAGGGGATATCATCAATCCCGATCATCGGGATGTGAATTCCTTCAATAATTAATATTTTTCATATAAATAATACCGCTATCTAACTCACCGGGAATATAGACCCATATAAGATCGCACCTTTTAATGAATCAAAATAACAAATATTAAATATACACAAATCAATAATTATTTCAAGTTTAAGAGGATAAACACTATTCATAATAATCTTGCGGTGTGAATTAATTTATATAATCAATAGTCAGTACTAAATTAATTACTTGAAATGTCCCGTTCAATACGCATAAAGTGTACTGGCACAGAGAGTCGAAATAATAGACGACGCTATTATCTGTTCTCCGTAATCAAGACAGGCTTACTAAAAATCTGTGCCATAGTCGTACCGATGGTATGTCCATTTCTATTCAAACTGTGAATATAAAACTTATATTCTGTAAGAACCTAAAATTTGATCTTCTGTGTGTAAGCCGTACTCTACACACCAGATTAAATACTATACAGAATATCAGACATTCATGCATATCAAAGAAATGATACACATACATTGCTCATAAAGATTCTCATAAAATGAAAAAAGAGTATTATTAAAAATAAAATTAAATACTAAAACTATGATTTTCAGTATACCAACCCTAACATTTCAGTGAACTCAAAGATCAATTTTCTGCCAGTCTATTTATCTTTTTTAGATTAATATGATCTAAGCGTAAGTGCCAAAGAACGTTTGGTTCATTAAAAAGAAAAAATTTCTCTTATATGGTAAATTAGATGTGTTATTCAATTCAGTTAGTTGTAGTGTAGGAGAGATTGGAATAATAACAGAAAGATCATTTACCAATGTACAAAAACAGATAACCCGTTTATTATCCTTAATAACCACATAGTTATTAAAATAAATCAAATATTCGTCTTTAACAAATCTAGAAACAAAAACTAAGTTCCTTATAATGAAAGGTATATAAAGACAATCTCTTAATATTAAAATCCAATATCTACTAAAACTTAGAATGACATCTTCCACTACAACTTCTGTCACCTTTGTATTATTGCCCATATACAAGTAAATCTCCCCATCACTAAGTTTTCGAGTTTCTTAGAACTCATACAATGAATTGCAGACATGAATAGTGGCTTTCGTATCTACACACCAGGTACTGGTAGATAACACCGCTAAATATATTTTTACAACCAGCGAAAAGAAATTACGTTGTTTGTTTCACTTGCTAAGATAAACTGGACATTACTTTTTCCAGTGTCGTGTCTGGTTGCAGTAGAAATATTTTCCTTTCGGCTTTTTCATACCAATCTATGGCCCACTAACTATCTTGGAAATTGTGCCACCTTGTTTCTAAACTATTTTTTTCTTCATGCCTTTCGGCCCAGAGGAAGAACCCCTTTTTCATAAACAAACACATTTTCTGGTATTTAAAGAATACCCTTAGTAGTTAAAACTATATTCAAGTTACTTTTTCAGTCAAAAAAATTCAATCCCGTTAGTTTGTATTCTTTGAGTATTGACGCAAGCGGATTGAAAGTCATTTTAAATCTTGAGAATCACATAATTAAAAATAATCGTTAATTATGACGAGTAAAATTTTGAATTTATTTTAATTTGGTTCGCTCTACGATTAAAAAAAATTTACCAACAGCCTGGTACCTTGTGAATAGCATGCCTAATGGGAGGATGTTTACTATCCATCTTTTGTCTAGACAGGTCAATTCCTATTAATTTTTCTATATAGGCAACTTATCATGCCAAGTAAAATTAAATAGCTGACATAGTTTCGGTCCAGTAGATAATAGCAGTGACTCAGATAGAGATGATACTATTATATATAGCTAAGTATTAACCACCACCTAATTCCAAATCAATCGCTTCGCAATGAACCCTTCATATGGAGAAGTGATCCATACTAACAATTATCTAGAATTATCCCTGAAGGAGATTTGTGATGGAGGCAAAATGCCAAAATTAATGTTTTTACAAACGATTTTTGGTAAAACAATTAACTGGACAGGCAAATGTCAAAATGGGCTCCAGATAAAACTTTTGACATTAAACGATCAAAATAAAACCCGTGCAACCAAAGTTAATTTAGAAGAATAACTTTTGTCGATCGATTCTTCAACTACGATTTGATTTCGAGTTGAAGTTCTTGTCAGATATTTTACTGTATTTTCTTACGTGATTCTCGAACGTAGTGTGGGCTACGGACTATCGAGAACTCGAACTGGCAAAACTCAGATATATTTAGTCTTGAAAAACAAATTATGATATAAAACTGATTTAGTCTACCCACATATATATAGGGTTATAACAAGGACCTGAGTAGTAATTATGAGTAAGACTTCTAGTGGAGCACAGGCACCTACAAGTGATTTTTCGCAATTATGAAAAGACAGTAACGGTTTCTGTAATTTTTAAAAAATATTAAATTACAGTTCACACCACTAAAGAACTATAATTGCACTCTGACCCATAATCTCAAAACCTTTTTGCATTGAACTCATGTTATTAAATACTTACCATTTCTCCCCACGTTAAGATTGCCGATACCTGCCAATTAAATTTAATTACTGATAACTTAATTTAATTGGCATCTTAATATTTCTGAAGTCCTTCCGCTTAACTTATTTGACCGCTGGATATTCAAATCCACCTGTAGGGTTTAGTCCGGTCAAAACATATAAGTTTCGTTAAGGGGGTATCGTCAATCCTGATTTTTTGGGACATGAATTCCGTCAATAATTAATATTTTTCATATAAGTAATATTCTTCTATCCAACTAATCGGGAATATAGACTCATATAAGATCGCACCCTCTAATGAATCAAATAACGAATATTAAATATATGTAAATCAATAATTATTTCAGAATTAAAAGAATAAATACTATTCATAATAACCTTGTGGTGTAAATTAATTTATATAATCAGTATAAAATTAATTACCCAAAATGTCTCGTTCAATACACACAAAGTGTACTAGCATAGAGAGTCGAAAGAATAGACGACGCTATTATCGGTTCCCTATAACTAAGCCAGACCTACTAAAACTCTATACTACAGTCGTACCGATGGTATGTCCATTTCCATCTAAATTATGAACATAAAACTTATATTCTGCAAAACCTATAATATGATCTTTTGTGTGCAAGCCGTACTCTACACACCAGATTAAATACTATACAGAATATCGAACATCTATGCATAACAATAAAGAAATAATACACATACATTACTTATAAAGATTCTGATAAAATAGAAAATTAATTTTATTAAAATAAAATTAAATACTAAAAATATGATTTTCAGTATACCAACCCTAACAATCTCTCACTTATACTCAAAACTATGCTGCCATATATCTGACTCACATGCCCTCTACATAACTATCAAAAGTCTTAGCCGGTAAGCTCTTTGTAAAAGGATCTGTAAAGTTGTCTCCTGATGCAATCTTGCTCACAGCAACATCATATCTCTATACAATTTCTTGTATCAGGTGATACTTACGCTCAATGTGCTTACCTTTCTTATAGACCCTTGGCTCGTTCGACTTTGCAATCGCTCCGCTATTTTCACAGTAAAGTATAATAGCTGATTGAACTAAAGGTACAACATCTAGATCCAACAGAAAGTTCCTGAGCCAAACGACTTTTTTTGCTGCTTCAGAAGCTGCCACATACTCGGCCTCCATAGTGGAATCAGCAATGTAGGACTGCTTGATACTACTCCATCTTATAGCTCCACCTCCTAAGATAAACACATATCTTGAGGTAGACTTACGAAAATCCCTATCAGACTAAAAATCTTAGTTTGTGTATCCCAAAGGTACTAGACTGTCTGTCTGGTAAACTAATATATAATCCTTAGTCCTTTTTAGGTACTTGATTATATTCTTTATCACAGTTCAATGCTTTTGCCCAGGGATAGACTGATATTTGCTAACTATGCCAACGACAAAGCAGATGTCGGGTCTATACAAAGCATAGCATATATGAGGCTTCCAACTGTCGAAGCATAAGGGACCATCTTCATCTTTTCTAACTCATCAGGTGTCTTAGGACACTGATCCTTGAATAGAGGGATTCCATGCCTAAAAGAAAAAAATCTTTTCTTGAAATCCTGCATGCTAAAACGAGCTAGGATATCAGCGATATACTTTGTTTATGATAAGTCCAACATCCTTTATTTTCGATCTCGCATAAGCTTGATCCCAAGGATGTGACTAGCTTCTCCCAAGTCTTTCATATCGAACTGCCCAGATAACCATACTTTAACTATAGATAATGCCTGTACATCATTTTTGATGAGCAAGATATCATCTACATAAAGTACTAAGAAGATCACCACGCTTCCGTCACGCTTCTTGTACACACAGGACTCATCCAGATTTTAATCAAAACCATAAGACTTTATAAGTTGATCAAACCGAGTGTTCTAAGACCTTGATGCCTGCTTAAATCTATAAATTGATCTTTTAAACTTGCACAACATGTGCTCCTGGCCCTTTACAATGAATCAGTCTGGTTGTATCATATAGATACACTCGTCAAGGCTTCCGTTAAGGAAAGCTGTCTTGACGTTCATTTGCCAGATTTTGTAATCAAAATATGCGGCAATTGATAGAGAATCTGGATAGACTTAAGCATGGCTACCGACGAAAAGATTTTATCTCATAGTCGATTCTTTCTTTCTGAGTAAACCCTTTAGCAACAAGCCTAGCTTTGAAGGTTTCAACATTCCCGTATGCTCTTCTCTTCATGTAGATCTACTTGCATCCTATGAGTTTTATCCCTTCAGGTGGTTCTACAAGTTCACAGACCTAATTGGAATACATAGATTCCATCTCTGAATTCATTGCACTTTGCCAAAGATCTGTATCTTTGTGTTGTAGTGTTTCATTGTAGTTACAAGGCTCGGTGTCCAGTTCTGCTGAGAACTTGTTATACGATTCTCCTAAGAATATATACTGATAAGGTTGACAAATAACCCTCCCACTACAACGAGGCACTACATGTGTCTGTGTACTAGTAGTAACAGGCTATGCAGAATCTAAACTCTATGCATTAGCACCTTGTTCTTGATTTGCACCTATCTCGATAATCCTTCCACTACGACGAACTAATAGAATATTAGTGACTTGTGGTTCTTCTTCTATTCTACTGGTATTTTCTCTTAGTTCTTCCAGAATAATTTTACTATTGGGCCTATGATCCATAATATAATCCTCTTCTAAGAATCAGACATTGGTGTTAACCATGACCTTCTGATCCTTATGATTATAAAACAGACCACCCTTCGTTCCCTTGAGATACCCCACAAAGAAACAGACTTCCGTTTTCGATTTCAACTTACCCGCGTTTCTTTTCAGCACATGTGTTGGACACCCCCAAATTTAAATGTATTTCAGACTAGGTTTACGCCCAGTCCACAATTCTGTGGGAGTAAAAGGTACTGACTTAGAAGGTACCAAGTTCATAATGTAAGCTATTGTCTCTAAAGCGAGTCTCCAAAACAAATTGGATAAACTTGAATAACTCATTATGGACCTTACCATTTCCATAAGAGTCATATTCCTTCTTTTTATAACACTATTCTATTGCGGAGTGCCAGGTGCAGTCAATTGAGATGTAATCCCCTCTGATGATAGGTAGTTCTTAAACTCTCTAAAGAGGTATTTTTCACCACGGTCGGATCGTAGTGATTTGATACTTTTACCCAAATGCCTCTTTGCCTCCGTCTTGAATTCTTTGAATTTCTCAAAGCATTCAGACTTATGGTGCATCAGGTAAATGTATCCATACCTTGAGTAGTCATCAATAAAACTGACGAAGTATTCAAAGCCACCTCTAGTCCGGATTGTCATTGGACTACACACATCAAAATAAACCAGCTCCAACGGTTCTTTGGCTCTATAGCTTTTAGCCGAAAAGGGCCTCTTGGTCATCTTACCCTCTAAACAAGATTCGCAGACTAGAAGTGTCTCCACTTCTAAGAACCTCAAAGGTCCATCTACTACCCGTATGTTTATCTTTTTTAGATTAATATGACCCAAGCGTAAGTGCCAAAGTAACGTTTAGTTCATTAAAGAAGGAAACTTTCTCTTATATGGTAAAATAGATGTGTTATTCATTTCATTCAGTTGTAGTGTAGGAGAGATAGGAGTACAATATACAGATTAGCCACCATTGTACCAGAAAAAATAAAATATTTATTTTTCTTTACAATGATAGAGTCACCAAAATGAACAAAATATTTGTCCTTCAGTAAACTCAAGACTGAAATTAAATTTCTTCTAATCGAAGGTACATAAAGACAATCTTTTAGAAGTAGTATCCTATCTCTACTAAAATTGAGAGTGACATCTCCTACTACAACTGCTGCCACCCTTGAATTATTGCCCATGTGCAGTAGATTTTCTCGTTACTGAGCTGTCTGATTTCTTGGAATCCCTGCAAAGAATTGTAGATATGATTAGTAGCTCCCGTATCTACACACCAGGTACTAGTAAACAACACCGCTAAATATGTTTCAACAACTAGTGAACATAAATTACCTTGTTTGTTCTGCTTACTGAGAAAAAATTGAACACTGCTTTTTTCAATGCCCAAACTGGTTACAGTAATAGCACTTGCCTCTTGGCTTTTTCATACCAGCTTTTGATCCCTTAACTGCTTTTAGATTTATGTTTTCCTGTGTCTGAACATTTTTCTTCTTCTTACCTTTCGGCTTAGAGGAAGAATGTTTCTCAGCCACATACATAGAACCTGGCTTTCTAAGAACACCATCGGCTGCTTGAAGTTCCTTAAGAAGTTATGCCAGTGGGTAGCTGAGCTTATTCATAGAATAGTTCAGGCATAACTGTTTAAAACTTTCAGGCAGAATTGCTTAAAACTTTCAGGCAGTGACTGGAGTATGATATCAACCTGGATTTCTCCGTCAATTTGAGCTCCAAGGATCTCTAGTTCATTCAGAAGACTGATCATATTTAGAATATGATCCCTTACTGGTGTACCTTCAGTCATGTTTGCATTCATTAGAGATCTCGTGGCCACCTATCTAGTAGCATGATTTTGATCCCCAAATATTTCTTTGAGGTTCATCATCATGTCATAGGTACTGGGTATAGACTGATGTTGATGCAATAAAGCATTTGACATTGAAGGCAAAATGTAACAACGAGCCATCTGATCAGCTTTCTTTCACTTCTGATGGGCTTGGGTTTCCCTTTCGGTAGCCCCCTCATCAGGTATTGGTGGGCATATCTTAGTTAAAACAAACTTATAATCCCCAGCAGTTAATACAATGTCCAAGTTTCATTTTCAGTCAACATAATTTGGTCCTGTAAGTTTGTTTTCTTTGATAATGGAAGCGAGTGGGTTGAAAGCTATTTTAATCATGAGAATCACATAATTAAAATAACGTTAATTATGACGAGCAAAATTTTGAATTCATTTTAATTTGGTTCCCTCTACATTTTTAAAAATAAATTCGCTAACAACCTAGTAATATGAGAATAGAATGCCTTGATGGGAGAACGTCTACTTTCCTTCATAAACCAGATAGGCCAATTCTTTTTAATTTTACTATCTAGGCAACTGACCATGCTAAGTAATATTGAATAGCTGACATAGTTTCAGTTCAATATATAATAGCAGTGACTCAGATGGAGAGAATACTATTATATACAGTTAAGTGTTAAGCATCACCTAATTTCAAATCAATCAATTCGCAATAAACCTTTCAGATGAAGAAGCGATCCACACTAACAAATATTCAGAATTATCCATAAAGGAGGTTTGTATTGGTGATACTGCAATTAATCTGTCCGATGGGGAGGAAGGCCTTAATGCTAACACGCAGGGTTTAATTGCAATGTCTACAAACTGGTAATGGAGATCGCAGGATTTATCTGTAAATAAATTTTCTCTCTCACTTATATTTTGAAAATATTTTTTAGGGTTATAAAAATTCGTTTAATTAAAATAAATTTATTAATTTCGAAAGTCACACGATCTGAAAAAATCAAGCATCTTTCCGTTTACACGATTCTAAATATTCTGATTTATCAAACTATCTTTTCGTGTTTAAATGCGTAACAAATAAAATTTAAAAAATGCATAGTTTTTAAAGCTTTTCAGTTAAAGTAGTCATTAAAGGTATTTATTTATTTTATTTTTCGTTCCACATTTTTTGAAAAATAATAATTTATTTTGATTAAATATTATTTTATTTAATTAATTAAAAATCTAAAATTAATTTTTACGTTTTTCTAAGATATCTGATTAAAATATTATCTTTAAACGTGATATTTTGTAAAAAATAAAATATCTAAAATTTTTTCATTTAATTAAAAAAAACTTAATTTTATTTTTCATTATAAAGTATTTTAATTAAAATCAAAATTTTGAATTAATTAAATTAACAGGGTAAATAAAACCAATATTTATTATTTACGCAGTTAATATAAAAAATTAAATGTAAGATATAATAAATATATCCCGATTTTACGATCTATCTAAAACTCTAAAGAGTTTTAGGCTCCTGTTATGAAGATAAGCTGTAACGATTCAATCTGTATCAGAATCAACTTCTTGTATCCTGATTGCATCAGAATTTCTCAGTTGCTGCGTAATTCAAGCTTCAAAGTCGCCGCAGCTTTTGTACCAGTGGAATTTCGGTGAAACTATTTTGGAAATTGCAAAACTGCTTGCTGTGTTGAAGAAAGCCGTTGCACTGATTTTGCAATTGCTGTGTGCGGCGCTAAAACAGTGTTGGAGTTTGCATCGCTGATTGCTGCTACACTATTTTGGAATTGCTGTGTGGGACGCTGAAAGTTACCGCAACCTTAGGCTGCGTTTGGCAAACTAGCAGCAGTTTTTGACACTTAATCCATGATTCCCAAGGCTATTGTGTTGGAAAACTGTGCGCCACTATTTGCTGTGTTTGGGAATTTTACTAAAATAGTGCTATTGAAGCTTCTATTGTGCGCTGCCCCAATTAGAAATTGCCGGCTGTTGTTTGTGTTTGATTTGCACTGTTTGATAATTGCCGCAGCCTTCGGCTGCGTTTGGTGGGAATCACACTGCTTTTTAATGTTTGAAATCGACGGTTTGTTTGGTGGACAGAAACTGCTGCTTCATGTTCTTCCTTCTTTTATTTTCTATTTAACCAAAAAACAAAAGACTATTTGAAGAATAGCTGATGTGGTTTCAAGTTTGCTGTGCCAAAACAGTGTTCTTCCTTCTTTTTTTTTTTTTTTTTAATTTTGATTACATAAAATAAAAAAAATAAGAACTAGAAATCGAAAAATAATAATTTTTACATTGATCATATGCGTCCGTAGAGTTCACAATCAATCTAGCATGATTAATCCTCGGGGTTAAAACAGATAATCATCATTTATTCAAAACATTCAATCAAACATGAAAAAAATAAATGATAATCATAAAATTGAAATTTTAAACGTATGCAAAACAAAGGTAGGAACAGTTCTAAAACTACTTGGTCCTGATAAACCGCAAACAAAAAACAAAACGGCTCTAATACCAATTTGCTGGAGTTAAAACTGTCGAGATCAATATTTTTGCAAACGATTTTTGGTAAGAAATTAACAGGACGAGCAAACGCCGAAATGAGCTCCAGATAAGACTTTTGACGTCTAACGATCAAAATAAAACTCGTGCAACCAAAGTTAATTTAAAAGAATACCTTTGGTCGATTAATTCTTCAACTACGATTTGATTCTGAATTGAAGCCCCTGTCAGATCTTCTACTGTATTCCCTTACGCGATTTTCGAACGTAGTGTGGGTTATGGATTATCGAGAACTCGTACCGACAAAACTCAGATATATTTAGTCTTAAAAGACAAATTATGATAAAAAAATTGGTTCAGTCTACCCGCATATATATAGGGCTACAGTAGAGACCTGATAAGTAATTATGAGTAAGACTTCTAGTGGAACATAGACACATACCAGGGGTTTATGCAATTATGAAAAGACAGCAGCGGTTTCTGTAATTTTCATAAAATACTGAATTATAGTGTCACACCCCAAACTCTGGGTCACGGGAAAAGCCATTGAACAACTACCAAACCGCCCAAACAAAAGGGATTTAAGACCAGAAGACCAAACGAGGTCAAAACCTTTGTAAAAACGTACTACCAAGAGTTTATTGATTTAAAAGAATAGCTAAAAGATTACAGTTACAGCCTTTGAAAACAAAATACGTGTTTTGAATAAAAAAAATCTTTTTGTTTTAAAAGAAACTTAGATCGTTCCAAAATTTACCTCGAAACACAAACGTTTATGTGAAACAAAAATCATTTGAAAATTCCGTTTGTAAACCATTGATCCTAACAACAAAAAACGTAGTATGAAACTACGGAAAACAACAACCAATCAAAGGTTCTCTTGAAAATATTAAAACATGCATACATCCAAAATCATAGTATATGATTTACAACATGTTACAAATAAACATGAAACATATACAATAGGTATAAGCTACCTATCAAGACAAAATAGACGTCTTGTCATCAGCCACCTCCGGGCACTACCGGGTTAACCTACAGGACCACGCTTACCTGAAAAATATTTTACAGCAAAATTCCACACCATGAGCCGAAACCCAATAGAAACAGACAATAAAGCTGTAAAGCAGGTTATGCAATCATAAGCATACAAGCTAAACCACAAGAGCTAAAAAGGTTTTACATCCTGAAAACCAGCAGTTTTCCATCAAGCTAACACGAGCCTCAAAACGGTTTCATTTCATAAAACCCCACATTTTCGTCCTTAAAATCATGCATATCATATAGTGGGAGCTAACTCGACCACAGAACCAAAAGATTTTCTATCGAAAAACCCAAGTTTTCGCATCAGACTCCCAAAATAGTTTTCCCTTCACAATCAAGCATTTAAACAATGCAAAATCACATTTTACAGTTGAAGGAAAGCAGTAAGAAAAACGTTATTTTCCCGCTCGAATCACACACTGAGGAAAGATAAAAGATATTTTCCACCATTAAGGAAAAACAGTAACCAAAATCTTGTTCCCTCATGGAATGCACCATCGTGGAAAAAGAAAAAGAAAAAGATCCTATGTACCGACTCTGTCACACAGACAAAGGTAGCAACTATAGACTCCTGTCCATAGCCCTAGACCCCATCCGTTCAAGACTCGCTAGATAATGACAAGTTCTATACAGAGCACCATAACGAATCACTTAATTTACGGGCGACAACCCGAGGGAACTAAGCACCCAACCGTCTCAATTTACGGGGACTAACCCGAAGGACCTGAGTACCTACGCTGCGCATGTTTTCGGACTGACACCGAGGGCAACTTGTGTCAAATACACGTCATCCCGGTACATCTAGATAATCTTCTAAAAATCGAACTGTAGCGTCAACTACAAAACATTTCACAAATATACATTATACATGTATATAGATCCATCAATCAACATGG
The DNA here is from genome assembly GCA_034768845.1 of Heliamphora exappendiculata. NCBI lineage: Eukaryota > Viridiplantae > Streptophyta > Magnoliopsida > Ericales > Sarraceniaceae > Heliamphora > Heliamphora exappendiculata. The sequence goes on along the minus strand of JAOTRH010481632.1, from coordinate 12,088 downwards.
AGATCAACAAAATATTTTCGAAATATTTTTCCCCATTTTCAACAAGACATTTCAAAAAGCTGATACTCAACCCCGAAGGCGAGCTCCAAACCTCCAAAACATAAAGTGTTGAGATTTCATAAAAAACCCTCATTTTCCACCGTTTTCAAGAAAACCCTTTGAAAATCGTCGAACCACACGTCATATAATGTAATGAACCATGAAAAGCGAAAAAATTCTTTTTACCCGAAAACCAAGGTTTAAACATATATATGACATTTCATACATTTTCTACCCGGTGAAAACACATATAATTACATATAACACCCTTACACAGCAGTAGGGTCTAGAATACTACCTTGGCGAGTCAAAACTCGAAGCCTCGAAAATTGAATCTCTACGAAACAAAAATTTGTCCAGATATATACGAAGCCCCTGGCACCAACATCGAGGATTCACAGTCACATCGCTAAAAATTGAGCCCAGAGCCCCCAAAATCTAGAGAGAGAGTAGAGAAACGAAAGAGAGAAACCAGATCTAGAAAGTCAAAAATATCCCAAAATATCTCCACGCCTGATATTTATAGAAAACGCCAAAAAAACCTTATGTTTAGTGGACTGAACCCCCAGGTTCAGTCGACCGAACCCAAATATTTTAGTTCAATCGACTGGGCCAAGCCATTCAGTCGACCGAACTACTAGCAGTGTGTTTTTCGATGCTGAAACAGGTTTTGAAGCCTTAAACCAAGGCAAACACGCCTCTGCCAAACCCGAAAAGGTGTGAAACTCTTATACACTTGCTGTTCGACTATGAAGAAACAAAACCCATCACACTAAGGTCAACGGTTAAATCAAACTCCGTCAATACTTAACGCATTCCTAAAAAGAAAGAGGTTAGGGTCTCACAACTCTCCTGATCTTAAAAGAATTTCATCCCCAAAATTGAACACCGAAACGCAAGCTGAACACCAGCCCATAACCATCAACAATCTCAGATGCAATCCCAGCAACACTGTACAACAGTAAACATGCATCCGCAACTGAAATCCCAAAAATCATCGTCACAAAACTAATACACAACCATCGTCACACAAGGCAAGCACGGCGTGAAGAATCAACCTCCATACAGACTGATCCCGCAACAAGCTCCACTGACACTACCATCATCCAGGAAACAGCTATGAAACAGAGGATCAAGATCTAGGTCACGCTGCCAAACCACGAAACACAACTCCCGCCGAACTCAAACCACTCCCACGACAGACGCAAAGCAAGAGACCAATTCACCACGGTACTCGATCGCAAACATGCTCTATGCTCGAACACAGAGACTATCACTCTCGTCTTCATGGCTACATACTAGCTCAATCACATCTCACCATGCTTCCCAAGGACCATCTCCATAAGTCCAAACACACGACGTCAAGCCCTGACATCGGTCACACGAAGTCACACACATTGCACACAAACCTTACTCATGTCCTGACGATCACCAGATGACCACCGACTTTGATACCACATCATCACCCTACCGATGCCAATATCTCCATTACTGAAGCTGTCACGACACCGATCCACGAGCAACAACACAACACCCAATTCCAAAGAGAAGCTCACCAGAGAGAAGTTCACTTAACTCATCTGGAACGCCAAAGAACAGATGTCACCAAACTCTCAAACCCTCAAACCTTCATCCTCTACTTAGACTTCTATCACGAACCACAATTCACACCCAAGAGAAACATCAGGTAGCACACCAATGTCCCAGACAAAGTTTCACACAATCAAAAACCAATCCGGTATCAAAACTCACGCAGTCGCCTGACCCCAACGAGTCACTTGGCCGAACATGTCACGCAGATAGGAGATTTCATAGGTATCCAAAACCTAGACAAAGCCAACCATATTGTCCGTCCGTGAAACAGCACGTCACTGCACATCTCAACGTCTTACCATCATATCACTGATACCAAAACTGCAGACCAATCTCATGTCAAATATGGTCGCCGTCATCAGACAAAGTAACAAAAGACTGTCATCCAACAACAAACCACATACGCTAACACATACAGCAAACCTTTGGGTCCACAATAGCAAACTATTAGGGCCCAAGATACCAACCAAGACTTGCATCTTACTCTCACATCCAAACCTCATCACGGCCCTTTTGTTCCCAACCAAACAATTGCGTTGGTCCGAACAGGCCACGCTAACAAAGGCTTCTCCAACATCATACTCTCGAAACTACCATCTATACAAACAATAGTTATGCCGAAGCACAACACTTACGACAGTCGACAACCACTTCTTGACTCCAAGAACTCTAAGCAATTCCAAGTCCTCAAACAAAACGAAAAGCCAAACTCACAAAAGTCTATCAAAAACCCACCATACACATATCACAGCCGCACTGTTCCGACAAACCCCCGCTCTGCCAAGAGCTAGAGACACAACCACATGCTCACAACGGTCAATGATCCTCGACTGATCATCGCAAAGAACGTTACGTCTCAACACCAACTCTCTTGTCTATAAAAAATAAACAACATAGGGGATGCAACCCATATGGTTCAACTATCATGCAAACAAGCCACACTTATTAGGTTACCATTATCTATCATGTTTACCACACTCACACGTACTCCTTTACGGTCTTCCACCACGGGAGAATACCAACCCGATCATGCAATTCTTTACGATTCCCAACCGCGGGAGCAATCAGATCCGAGGTCACACACAGAGACGTTCAGATGGAAAGCGTCTCGCACCACGCGTCGAAGCCACGAAGAATCCGTCTTGTAATCACCCAATTATGGTGACACAAGTCCCTGAGTCACAACTCCCAGGGTCACATACGGGTACAAACCCACTGAGATTTCACAGTCTCAGAATACAACCAAATCTGAACCAATCAAGAACCTGGCATCTCCATCCAACCAAGATGAAACAACTCGCACCAGACAATCGTCTACAAGAAAACTCTCTCTCTCCTTCCATCCAAAGGAAAGAAAAAGGGCCAACAAGAAACCATGACCCGACCTCAACGTACCGGGAGTACTCCTCAACACTTAGCCTCTAAGAACTCTGTAAGTCCTACCTCGAGGCCACATCGACTACAGTCACACAGCTACCGTCAACCACGATCACGATACTCAGATCATCTGCTACACCGAGCTCTCAACGCGCAGACCTCATTCACACACGTGAACACCATCCATCCGCATACCTGGTATAACACATACCATTGCGCCCAAAACCTTGCTTCACACGGTTGCGCTTACTCACCTACCTAACTACTGCTGGGCAAACCACAATCACATCACGGCCTCGAGCTCACTGTTCAAGGAACAGCATCAAACAAAGGGAACCCAATTTTGAGACCTTTCATTTATAGTCACTAATAACTCCCACAACTATGCAGACACCTTCTGCACTTTCGCTCTCAAAGCACACATCGATCACATGCATCGTACCTTACGATTTCTCACTTATCACCCCAGGCCAGCCAGACCACACGGTCCATTAATGAACCTCATCACTCCACACTTTGTTCCCATGGGCGAATAATATACCCATCTCTGAACCTAAGGTGGAGCACAAACAACCTCCAGACATATCATACCCGGGATATGTCATCTCATCACTAAGCCAACCACATGAACCTCCCAAAGTTCCCAAACGCGATCTCCCAATCACTAGAATATTGACCAAACCACTGACCTGCATTCCCGTGGGACTCTCACAGAATCGATACTCATTATAGGACCCCTTACACATTCCCATACAGCCATAACCTGTGCTCTTCCCAGCATAACTACAATTCATACTCATTCCCATATCCTTGAGCTCACTCACTCGAAACTCAATTTTCAAATCTCAAAAGGTACACTACGTCTAAGGTCATCAGACTACTCAGACTACCAATAACATCTTGCTGACCACCATCGATTTCCTGACTACTAGGAAATATCTCTAAAACCACACGTTATGCTATTTCAACATACGCTCGGCCAAGGATCGCTACGTTCCCATCCATTATGTTACCGTCTATACCCTATCCCGAGTACATGGCTCAAGACATAGCATGGCTCACGACGTATCTAATCCATCACACGGCCAGAACCACGTATACCAAGACGCCAAAGGGATGTCGCTATCCCTAATTCAATCACATCAACTGATTTCCCAAGGTCTTCGACACCCCATCACCTCGACTCACAAGGTCAACCATAACATAACTCTGACAGCCACTAGCCTACTCTCAAGGGAGCCAGCTACTATACCCAAGCCACTAACTAGGCTTCATCTGCACCTGAATAAACGCTGCTCGTACTGACACATAACAAATACCAACCGAGGCCAACCTCACACGGAATCCAACTCACTGATGAGTTTCACAACATACCAAGCGATTGACGCTCAACCCATAACCCTGCTTCTGCAACTGATAGCAAGCGAGTCGCATAACCAAGACCCAAACCACAGTCTCGTTGTCTCTAAGGGTGCACAGGTCGTATATGAAGAAAGCATGAAACACGACAACCACATATCATGTTACTTTTACCACATACCACATAATCATGCTAGCACATAGTCACGACGATCATGTAGACACAACACCGATACCGAGGAGAACCAACAAGAATGACGCGCCACTTTGGATAACTTACTTAGATTTCCTGCTAGAAATCACGTCCATGAAATGCGATTCTAACTTGGCTCCCAAGTCAGTTAGTCCAAACGCCCAAAAACGAGACTAATCAATCCTAAGGTCCAACCTCCATGCTCACATATACACGACATCAACATGCTCATGTTCCAAACACAGGCAACCAAGCACACACACATCCTCACAAGGTAACACACCGTTATCCCACAGCTCATAGGTATTCAAACCCAGAGTTTTGATACCAAGTTATCACGCCCCAAACTCTGAGTCACGCGAAAAGCCACTGAACAACCACCGAACCGCCCAAACAAAAGGGATTTAAGACCAAAAGACCAAACGAGGTCAAAACCTTTGTAAAAATGTATTACCGAGGGTTTATTGATTTAAAAGAGTAGCCAAAAGACTATAGTTACAGCCTTTGAAAACAAAATACGTGTTTTGAATAAAATTTTTTTTTCGTTTTAAAAGAAGTTTAGGTCGTTCCAAAATCTACCTCGAAGCACAAAGGTTTATGTGAAGCAAAAACCGTTTAAAAATTTCGTTTGTAAACCGTTGATCCCAACAACGAAAAACATAGTATAAAACTATGAAAAATAACTACCAACCCAAGGTTCACTCGAAAACATTAAAACATGCATACATCCATAATCATAGTATACAATTTACAACATGTTACAAATAAACATGAAACCTATACAACAGGTATAAGCTGCCTATCAAGATAAAACAGACGTCTTGTCATCAGCCACCTCAGGGCACCACCGAGTCAACCTATAGGACCACGCTTACCTGAAAAAGGTTTTACAGTAAAATTCCACACCGTGAGCCGAAGTCCAATAGAAACAGACGATAAAGCTGTAAAGTAAGTTATGCAATCATAAGCATACAAGCTCAACCACATGAGCTAAAAAAGTTTTTCATCCTGAAAACTAGTAGTTTTCCATCAGGCTAACACGAGCCTCAAAACGGTTTCATTTCATAAAATCCCACATTTTTGTCCTCAAAACCATGCATATCATACAGTGGGAGCTAACTCAACCACAGAGCCAAAAGTTTTTCCATCAAAAAATCCAAGTTTTCCCATCAGACTCCCAAAACAATTTTCCCTTCACAACCAAGCATTTAAACAATGCAAAATCACATTTTACAGTTGAAGAAAAATAGTGAGCAAAACTTCATTTTTTCACTCGGATCACACACCGAGGAAAGATAAAAGATATTTTCCACCGTTAAGGAAAAATAGTAACCAACACCTTGTTCCCTCACGGAATGTACCATCGTGGAGAAAGGAAAAGAATAAGATCCTATGAACCGACTTTGTCACACAGACAAAGGTTGCAACTATAAACTCATGTCCATTATCCTAGACCCCAGCCGTTCAAGACTCACTAGATATTGACAAGTTCTATACGGAGAACCATAACGAATCACTTAATTTACGAGCGACAACTCGAGGGAACTAAGCACCAAACCGTCTCAATTTACGGGGACTAACCCGAAGGACCTGAGTACCTACGCTGCGCATGTTTTCGGACTTACACCGAGGGCAACTCGTGCCAAATATACGTCATCTTGGTACATCTAGATAATCTTCTAAAAATTAAAACGTAGCGTCAACTACAAAATATTTCACAAATATACATTATACATGTATATAGATTCATCCATCAACGTGGAGATCAACAAAAAATTTTCAAAATATTTTTTTCCATTTTCAACAAAAAGTTTTAAAATCCTGAGACTCAACCCCGAAGGCGAGCTCCAAACTTCCAAAACATAAAGTGTTGAGATTTCATCAAAAACCCTCATTTTCCATCGTTTTCAAGAAAACTCTTTGAAAATCGTCCAACCACAAGTCATATAATGTAATGAACCAAGAAAGGCAAAAAAATGCTTTTTACCCGAAAAATCAAGATTTAAACATATATATGACATTTCATGCATTTTCTACTCGGTGAAAACACATATCATTACATAAAACATCCTTACACAGCAGTAGGGTCTAGAATCCTACCTCAGTTAGTCAAAACTTGAAGCCTCAAAAACTAAACCTCAACGAAATAGAAATATGTCCGAATATATACGAAGCCCCCGGCACCAACATCGAGGATCCACAGTCACATCACTGAAAATCGAGCCCCAAGCCCTCAAAATCTAGAGAGAAGGCAGAGAAACGGGAGAGAGAAACCAGATCTGGAATGTCAAAAATATCCCAAAATATCTCCACGTCTGATATTTATAGAAAATTCCAAAAAACCTTCTGTTCAGTCGACTGAACCCCCAGGTTCAATCGACTGAACCCAAATATTTTGGTTTAGTCGACTGAGTCAAGCCCTTCAGTCGACCGTACTGCTGGCAGTGTGTTTTTCGACGCTGAAATAGGTTTTTAAGCCTTAAACCAAGTCAAACACGCTTCTGCTAAACCTGAAAAAGCGTGAAACTCTTATACACTTGCTGTTCTACTATGAAGAAACAAAATCCCTCATACCAAGGTCAACGGTTAACTCAAACTTCGTCAATACTTAACTCATTCCTGAAAAGAAAGAGGTCAGGGTCTCACATATAGTTCACACCACTAAAGAACTATAATTACACTATGACCCATAATCTCAAGACCTTCTTACATTGAGCTCTTGTTATTAAATGTTTACCATTTCTCCCAGCGTTAAAATTCTCGATACCGGCTAATTAAATTTAATTACTGATAATGTAATTTTATCGGCATCTTGATATTTCTTAAGTCCTTTTGCTTAACTTACTTGATCGCCGAATAATCAAATCTACCTGCAAGGTTTGGCCGGGTGAAAACTTATAAGCTTCCTTAAGGGGGTATCGTCAATCACAATTTTTTAGAACGTGAATTCCGTCAATAATTAATATTTGCCATATAAATAATACCGATATTCAACTTATTAAAAATATAGAGCCATATAAGATCGCACCATCTAATGATTCAAAACAACGAATATTAAATATATGCAAATTAATAATTATTTCAGGATTAAAAGGAGAAACACTATTTATAATAACCTTGGGGTGTGAATTAATTTATATAGTCAGTATAAAACTAATTACCCCAAATATCTCGTTCAATGCACATAAAGTGTACTAGTATAGAGAGTTGGAACAATAGACGACGCTATTATCCGTTCTCTATAACCAAGACAGGCCTACTAAAATTCTGTACTACAGTTGTATCGATGGTATGTCTATTTTCATCTAAACTGTGAACATAAAACTTATATTCTACAAGAATCTAAAATCTGATCTTCTGTATGCAAGACGTATTCTACACACCAGATTAAATACTATACAGAATATCGAACATCTATGCATAATATTAAAGAAAAAATACACATATATTGCTCATAAAGATTCTCATAAAATAAAAAAATTAATTTTATTAAAATAAAATTAAATACTAAAAACATGATTTTCAGTATACCAACCTTAACAATTTGTACTAGTGATGCCGCAATTAATTTGTCCGATAGGGAGAAAGTCCTTACGGCCAACACGTAAAATTAATTATATCGCTTACAAACTGGTGATGGAGATCGCGGGAGAATACCAACCCGATCATGCGTGTACAAAATTTTCGTGTACAAAATTTAAAAGATTTTGGTTTGCCAAACTATTTTTTTTCGGGTTTTAATACGTAACAAATAAAATTCGATGAATACACAATTTTTTTTAGCTTTATAACTAAGGTAGCGATAAAAGGCATTCAATTATTTTATTTTGTAATACACATTTTTTGAAAAAAATAATTTATTAAGATTAAATATTTTTCCATTTAAGTAACTCAAAATTCAAAATTAATTTTTACATTTTTTCAAGATATTCTATTTAATAAAAAAATCATCTTAAATGTGTTATTTTGTAAAAATAAAATATCTAAAGTTTTTTCATTTCATTAAAAAAATTTATTTTATTTTTCTTTATAAAATTTTAATTAAAATTGAATTTTTCGAATTAATTGAATTAATAGAAATTTATGAAACAGATATACATCATCCACGCAGTTTAAAAATATAAATACAAGAAATGTATATATTTCAATTTTATGATCAAAATGAAACTCTAAGGAGTTTTAATTTTCTACAAACAGATAAATTTACAGTCTTTCAATCCTTACAGAAAACTACTTATCGGCATCCAAATTCTACCAGGATTCTTTGATAACCAGTGTTATAGATATACAACACATCTCATATTAGCTATCATCAGAAAAATAGCCGCTAAGGCCCCGAACCACTACCGACCAAACCACTAGCCCGCCACCATCCTGTGTAGCCAAATTCCCGAGAGTGTTCTGGCCTCATCCGAGTTTCGTTTTTATTTTTGTTTTTTTTGGAATGTAGCTAATGAAATATACTATTTTTTTTGTCAAAAAAAATGGTCAAAACAGCCAAAAAATAGGTTTCGATGGTTGCCTAAACACAAAATACACTGCTACCACGCAACAGCACTGTACCGCAAACTTTTCGAGGCCGTTCCGACCTTATTCAAACTCTATTTTCCTCCCATTGTTTTTTAAACGCAGCTTACAAAATATATTATATTTCTATAAATCAATTTGATTCAAAAACAGTCCGAAAACTACCATCAAAAGCCCGAGAAGTTGCTGCGCTGAACCTCCCTCCACCGCTGCTGTTGTGCCGCTTGTTTCAGCATGTTCCGTGGTTGTTTTGGCTCCCCTTTTTCACTGATTTTATCACTGATATCCAGCAATATGATGTCTCAAAGAACACCTTAAAAAGAATCTTGAAAAGCTTGAAAATGGAGTCCCAGCCCGAACAGTCGGCTATTGCCGCCACCCATGCTGCCGCTTTTCAACTACTTTTGGTTTAAGTTTTTGCCATGTTTTTGAACTATTTTTTCAACCTATTTTACTGCTATTTTGTTCCTAAAAAATTGCTTAAAACTCGTTCCAAAAAAGTCAAAAAATCGTGCCAAAAATGGCCCCCGAGCCATCGGCCAAAGCCGTCGCCCGTGAGCTCTTTTTGCTACAATTTCAGATCTATTTTGCTGCTGTTTTTACTGCACAAAATCCACGGAAAACTTACCAAATTTTTTTTTCAAAATTGGGCAAAAACCACAGTGATCTGTGGCCCAAAAAATCTAAAACCACTGCCGGTGCTGCCAGTTATGCCGCCGCCTGTTCTTTATATTCCTGGATATTCAAATATTTTCTTAAATATTCTAAATAATATTTAAAAATAAATAAAAATTTTTATATCGAAAACCTATGTCTCGAAGGCTCATATTCGAACTAAAAAAGTTTAAATTATCACCATCGGCCCTCGTGATTAAAAAAAGTTAAATTATCATCCAAACTATTCAATTAAATATGAATATAACGATGATCAGAAAATTGGGATTAGAATGCCTGCAAAACAAAATTAGCACAGTTCTAAATCTACCCAGCCCCTCAATTAATTGTGAACATAATCAAAATGGCACTGATACCAATTGTTCGAGGCAAACTGCCAAGCTCATTAATTTGTAAATAATTTAAAAAAAAATATAAACTAGATGTGTAATCGCCGAAACAGACTCCAGATCAAAACATTTTGATGTCGAACGATAAAAAATTAAACTCGTGCCACCACAGTTAATTTAGATGAATACCTTTTGGTTGATTCTCCAACTACGAATTTTGATTTCCCAAGTTAAAGCTCTAGTTAGACATTTCACTGTATTCCCAATGCGATTCCCGAACGTAGTGTGGGTTACGATCTTTCGAGAACTGAAACCGACAGAACCTGGACAACCTTAGTCTTGAAAGATAACTTATGAATTTGGTTCAGCCTATCCGCATATTTATAGGGCAACAATAGGGACCTGTAGAGTAATTATGATATAGACTTCTAGTGTAACCAAGATACACATCCAGCGGTTTCTACAAATATGCAAATCTCTCAACGATTTCAGTAATTGTGAAAACCTTGCAGCGATTTCTGCAATTTTCATAAAATACTAAATTACAGTTTATACCACTAAAGAACTATAACTACACTGTTAGCCATAATCTCAAGACCAATTTGCATTGAGCTCCTGTTATTAAATGCTTAACTTATCTCACCACGTAAAGATTCTTGATGCCTGCCAATTAAATTTAATTACTGACAATATAATTTAATTGCCATCTTCAAAATTTCTTAAGCTTTTCGGCTTAACTTATTTGACCGCCGAATAATCAAATCTATCCGCAGAATTTGGCCAAGTCAAAACTTATAAATATTTTTAAGGGGGTATCGTCAATTCCGAACAATTGAGATATGAATTTCATCAATAATTAATATTCACCATATAATTAATACCGATATCCAACTCATTGGGATTATAGACCCATAAAAAATCATACGCTATAATGAATCAAAACAACGAATACCAAATATATGCAAATAATAATTATTTCGAGATTAAGAGCTGTTGGAGGCAATACTGCCAAGATCATTATTTTTGTAAAACGATTTTTGGTAAAAATTAACTGAACGGGCAAACGCCGAAACGGGCTCCAGATAAAACTTTTGATGAAGAATGATCAAAATAAAACTCGTGCAACCAAAGTTAATTTAGAAGAATACATTTTGTAGATCTAATCTTCAACTATGACTTGATTCTGAGTTGAAGCCTCAGTCAGATCTTTTACTGTATTCTCTTACGCGATCCTCGAAAGTAGTGTGGGCTACGATCCTCCAAGAACTTGTACCAGCAGAACCCCGATATATTTAAGTCTTGAAAGACAAAAATAATATCTCAATAATGATATGAAAATCAATCTCAAACTGGTTCAGCCTACCCGCGTATATATAGGGCTACAGCAGGAACCTGGAGAGTAATTATGAGTAAGACTTCCAGTGAAACACAGATACCTACAGGCAGTTTCTGCAATTATGGAAAGACGCAGCAGTTTCTGCAATTTTCATAAAACACTGAATTACACTTCATACAACTGAAGAACTATAATTGCACTATTAACCATAATCTCAAGACCTTCTTGCATTGAACTCCTGTTATTAAATGCTTACCATTTCTCCCCACGTTAAGATTTTTGATACCCGCCAATTAAATTTAATTACTCACAATTTAATTTAATCGGCATCTTGATATTCCTTAAGCCCTTCTGCTTAACTTATTTGACCACTGGATAATTAAATCCACCTGCAGGGTTTGGTCCATTCAAAACTTATAAGCATCCTTAAGTGGGTATCATCAATCCTGATCATCAGGACGTGGATTCCGTCAATAATTAATATTTTCTATATAAATAATACTGTTATCCATCTCACCGAGAATATATACCCATATAAGATTGCACGCTCTAATGATTCAAAATAACGAATATTAAAAATATATAAATCAATAATTATTTCAGGATTAAGAGGATAAGCACTATTCATAATAACCTTGGGGTGTGAATTAATTTATATAG
>JAOTRH010481621.1:0-25348 GCA_034768845.1 Heliamphora exappendiculata | reverse complement strand
ATAGCTCAAGTAGAAGCTTGACGCTTGTAAAGGCTTGGAATACGCCCGGAAGTATTCTGGTTAGTGGAAACACTCAATGGAGATCTTGAGGAGTGGACGTAGGCAAAGTTCAAGCCGAATCACTATAAATCCCGGTGTCTGGTTCTTTATCTCTATCCCTCTCCTTTTAATTCTTGCATTAATTTCTTATTTGCATATCTAGTTTCTGTGAGATATTAAAAGGTTTTCTAAAAAGTTTTTTAAATCTCCTTTGCTAGCAATGAAATCCAATTCTCCCCCCCCCCCTCTTGGGTTGCCTGTTTCTAACAGCGTCTTTGTCGTAAATCCGTATAGAACTTGTCATTACCGAGCATGCCTTAAGTGGTGACTAGGGTAATAGGCTGGAGTCTATAGTTGTTACCTTTATCTATGTGGTAAAGTCGGTACATAGGATTATATTTTTTTATCTCTTCTCCTCGGCTGTGTGACCCGGGTGGAGAATACTGTATTTTTACTGATTTTTCTTAACTGTGGCATGATATCTATCAGGATGATATGCATAGTTTTCGAGGATGAAAAAATGATAATTTTTTAGAGAAAAACCTTTTAGCTCTTGTGGTTGACCTTATGTGCTTATGATTGCATAATCTACTTTATAGCTTTATGTAGTCAGCTTCTATTGGATTTCGGCTCACGGTGTGAAATTTTGCTATAAAATCATTTTTAGGTAAGCATGTGGAGTTGACCTAGATGCAGTGGTGATGGAAGATTTGCTATAGTTTTTCATATTTTTGTAACATGTAATTTACATGTGATGCCTGTTTCAGAAGGCAAGTTTTGTACGCCATGAGGCGGTATACTTATTCATGTATGAGAATACATGTTACAGTTTAAGAGAGTTGAATTTTGAAAATCTTTTATCCAAATGTTATATTTTTGAGTTGATGATTTTTCAACTGCAAATCTTATTTTCATAAATGGTGTTTGATGGACTTTCGTGTGAACCTAGAGTTTGGAGCGTGACAAATACCATCGAGACGAGTTCAATCCTTCAATAAACATAATTTACGGGTATTTCCCAGTATAGAACTGCTTTAATAATCTCAAGTGATATTTCAAATTAGATTGAAAAAGCAATAAGAAAATTTCTTTTGTTTTTCATTTTTTTATATCTTAGAATGTCTGGACCAGTTTATCCGCACATTAACTACTATCTGCAGGACTAATTCTATCGTCCATTAGTGGAATACCTAATTAAAGTCTTTCTATAGAAGAAGAATTTTCGAACTTAATTTTGAAGAAATCAAACTCTTAAGTCCTAACTCTTAAAGAATCAAACATAAAGTGGATGTTGGAAGTTGGAACACAAATTCACAACCAACACAAACTCTAAATATAAAATATTTTACATCAAACGAACAAAAATAATTTACGTAAAAAAAGATGTAAGTCATTTTATGTGTCAGCATAGATGGTGGTGGTAATGGTGACAACGGTCGTAGTAGTGGCAGTGACAACAATAGAGACGACTGTGATGAAGATGGTAATAATGACATCAGTTGTGGGATTGATAGTCGTGGTGGTGGTGATGCCTATGATAGTGGTGGTAGAGGTTGAGGTGGTGGTTGTGATGGTGGAGGAGGAGGAAGAGGAGGAGATGACAATTGTAGTGGTGGAGGTGATGTTGAGGAGGTGGTAGAGGTGGGGACAGCTGTGGTAGTGGCATCGAGGGGCAATAGTGTTAGTAGTATATTTTAATAAAACAAAATTTTATTTTTTTTAAAAAATATTTTTTTTAAGTATCCCCAAATATCGAAAAATAAAAAAATATATTTTTTTTCAAAATAGTTTTACACGTAAAATATTTTTTATTATAAAATATTTTACATCAAAACAAACAACCTTAATAAAAATGAGTATATGCAAATTTAGTTTGTAGTGACTTAGATTCAAGAGTAAAAAAAAAAAAAAAGATAAGTGAATTTATTTATAGGTTGGAGCATTACAACACTAGTATATAAATATATAATGCATATTACCAATATAAAAAAGAATAAATTATATTGACCTCCCGTCTGATTTCTGACGAAAATAGAAATATCTTCTGTAGTTTCTAAAATATCACTAATCGCCAATCAAGTTTAATTTTTGTATCAAATTTTTCTAACCATTAAATTTCTGTTCAGCTGTACCTTATTTGGCGTATTTTTTGAATAAATTTTTATGATCCAATCCGTTTATTAAGTATAGCTCTTCAAGTTTGTTAAGCATGCAAAAATTCAGATTCATCATATATATATATAACTAAGTGATTGAATAAGATCTCGTAATATTATTTTATAATTAAATAAATAAAAATTATAATTTTAAAAAATATTGTTAAACAAATATTATTCAATCACTTAGTTACAGGTATTAGATGAATTTAAAATTTTATGTACAAAACTAACTCAACGAGTTCTACGTAACAAACAGACTGGACCATAAAAATTTGTTTGAAAAATACATCAAATAAGACGTAGCAGAGCAAAAATTTAATAGTTAAATTAATGTTATGCAAAAATTAAACTTAAAGAAAAATTAATAATATTTTAAAAATTACAAAAAAAATTTATATTTTTATCAGAAATAAAGGTAATTTATCCTATAAAAAAATAATTTAAAAAGGTAAGCATCCAATTATTAAAAAAGATTCTATAAAATTATCCATCAATCATTGACAAACTTGTAATTATAGGATCTCACAAAATATTTAATGATCCTCCTCCTCAAGTGGGTCCTCCATCCTTACAAGAAGATGCCAATTGAATTTGATTTGTCGGTCTCAGCTCTGTTACTGCATGTGGGCCTAAACACATCATTGATTAGGGAGTAATTATACAATGCATAATTTAATGATCAGTATTACATAAATATATATTATACAGCGCATTGTATAGTGCATAATTGTTAGATTGATGCATTGTGCAAAAATTGAATGATAGAGAATTCTTATTCTAAGGTATCGTGTGAAATAGTTTGTTTTTTATATGAATTTTTTGTTGTTTTTTAGTGATTTTTTTTTTTATGTTAGTTCAAATGATAATATTTTTTAAATTTATATCGTTATAAAAAAAATAAAAAAATAAAAAAGTTTAACTAAAAAATAAAAAATTTAGATAAAACGAAAAAAGCCATAAAAAGCCATTTTAAGGCTTTTATATGATTTTTTTTTGTTTTTAGTAAATTTTTTTTAATTTCTTTTAAAATGGCTTTACTTAAAAATTTTTTTTATCATGATGAATCAAGAAAATAAAAATAATTAGTCTAAAAAATCAAAAACATTCACAAAAGATAAAAAAAAGTTAACAGAAAAGTTAAATCAAACATAACTTAATTATTTAGTTCTTTTGGAGTACTATGTGCTAAATTGATATGGTATTCTCACTTAATACGTAATGATAAATTTTATGATAAGAATATAATAATTTATTTTTTAAAAATAATTAAAAGATAAAATAATTCGTATAGTATAAGTTGTAATTATTTATTTATGGAGAGTAATTACATGTTATTCTTATAATACCTAATGATTTGCCCTAATTAGATAGGTAGCTGACAAAAGAAAAGAGTAGAGTCTGGTGTGTGGTGAGATAAAACAGCAAATCACATTTTCAACGAGCACATCTGCTCCGCTCATGCACGTTGCTCTCGACTGCCACTCCTACCGGTCCTTGTTTCTTCCGTTTGGACATATTTTTAAATAAAAAAAAAAAAAACTATTGATTTAATATCAATTAAATATTTAAAATTTTAATTTTATTAATTAAATAATTAGATAATGCAATTTTTATCAATTAATTTCCTTAACGTTTGAAAACATTAAAATAACAACAATAACAATAGCAACATGTTGGCAAGACAACAGATGAGTAAATTCGCATTTTTTTATAGTAGAAAATTTTATTTATTTATTTAACAGCATTTGATGTCAAATATTAATTGAATAAAATGAGTTTAGTAAACATTGAATAACTATTATTTTTGGCAATATATTCTTTTTATAACTTAAGTACATCTTAAAGTATTTGTTAAATTTATTATCTAAATAAAAAATAAATTTGATCAAATAATGATAATCTACTGACCTAACAATTAGTGGATTAGAAGTTAACTTCTAATCCATTAACCGGTTACCTTGGGACAAAAAATTAATTATTTTTAAAAAAAATGTACTTACTATTTATTATATTTTAGTCAAATATGATATAATCACGTGAATTTCAGTTAATTTAATATTCTAAATAAATAATTTATTTAATACAATTGCAAAATAAACAATTAAAAATACAAAAATATACCGCACCACATTTTATTAACCTAGCTTGAAGACACAACACGGACCATGTTGCCTTGTTTATGACTTTGAAGAAGGGAGATTGTTATCTGATTTGAGATAATGGTTTACTAATTTATTTTTGTTTCTTTTTTCTTTAATTTTTAGTATATTTTTTTAGTTTTTTTAGTTAATGTATTTTAGTTTTTATTGTTATCGAGACAATTTAAAAATAATTAAACAAAAGATATATACTTTTATAAAAGAAAAATAAGCTAAAATAAAACTATAATATGGATTTCTTTGTTTATTTTGGTAGTTAGTAGTTCTTTTTCATATGTTTTGGTTAATTTTTCCACTTCTTATTCTTTTTATTGAAATAATTGGAAAAATAAAATAATCAACTAGAAAATAGAAGAAAGTCTACAAAACAAATAAAAATAACTAAAATGGGCAAGCTTTATCCCCAATGTAAGAATTTACTGATGTCATTTGTTTAAAAATATAATTTAATTATAAAATTAATTTTAAATAATAAGAAGTCCTTTAACTATTAAAGAAGATATTTTAAATATTTTTATTAAGTTAGCTCGTTCTTAATTTAAACAAAAGTTAACAAAACAATACATGTGAATTAAAAAATATATATAAAACCAACAATATTTTTTAGGCAGTATGTGTGTGTATATATATATATATGTGTGTGTATGTATATATGTATGTATTAAAAAAATTGATAAGAAATAAAAAGATAAATAGAATTTAAAATATAGAACAATAAAATAAGGTTAGATTTTAAACATTGACAGTTCCTGACCACTGGAGTTGGTTACAAGTTCTTATTAATCATTTTTCATTGCATAATATATATAATTTTTGAATTGAATAAAGAGAGAGAATTGAAAATACATTCTCAATTTTTAGATTGAACTCATCATAAATTTTAAAAGGATAAAATTACACTTATACCTCTTGTATTTTGAGATAATAACATTGACACCTCTTTTATTAAAATTAGGTATTATAAAAATAAAAATATAAGTTAGTGCAATGATATTTCAGAGAGTAGGGGTGCCAGTGTTATTATCCTAAAATATAGAGAGTGTAAGTATAATTTTTCCATTTAAAAAATATTAACTAAAATAAATATCAATATAACCTTTCTCATTTGTAAAATAAGGACCCATTTGGCAACTCTAGATTTTTTACTTTAGTTAAAAACGCATAAAAAGCTAATAACATTAGGCAAAAAAATCAAAAAATTAAAAAATTAAAAAGTCAAATCAAAACACAAATTTCTACAATATTATATTTAAATTCTAATCATTTTTAAAATACAATAATACCCTTTATTTATAAATTTTTTTTTACTACAACTATCAACTATATATAATTATTAATATTAAATATATAAAAGGACCAAATTATTTAATACCAAACAACTAATTTAAAAAAAAAGTAACTTAAAAATTAAGTTACCAAATAATCTATTTTAAACAAAATTTAACTTTTTAGTTAAAAGTATAAAAAAAACAAAAACTAAACTAAATTATAAGCTAATTAACAAAATACAAAAACAAAGGTGGGTTGATGGGGAAACTTCGAATTAAAGTGAGTGCTCACTGCTCAGCAGCAGCACCAGCACCAGCAATTGATGCCTTCTCTGTTTCTGTTTCTGCTTCTGCTTCTGCTTCTCTGCTTGCTGCTACTTCTGCAACGTCCATAGAAAGAAGGCGGTGGTTTGTTTTTTATAGTAAGTTTGATGCATTCAAACTTGGAAAAGATCAATGGAATAATAATAATAATTATTATTATTATTATAATTATTATTATAATTATTATTATATAATAATAGTTTAATAGGAAAACAAATTAGTACTAACATATTTTAAAAAATAACCACTCATTTTTATAAATATTAAAATATTTTATACAAATATTTATATATATATATATTTACTGATTATTCACCACTCATAGACAGTATTTCGTATTTTCTATGAGGAGGTTTGGTGTATAAAAATTATAATTGAAAAGATTTGATTACTCTTTAAAAAAATGTTACGAAGATGTGTTAAGATCGTAAATTTATAACTTCAACTACTGGAATATGTGTTTTTTATTATTTAAAATCAGAAACTACAAACAAAAAATTTGAAGCATAGGAGTTGATTATTCTTAACATTTTATTGTGTTATAAGCTAAAACCTAAAAAAAATATAAATTTTATTTTTTATTTTTTAACTAAAAATTTGATCTTTTCAATTTCTCATGACCGACAAAAATCTAAAAAATATAGCTGCCAGAAGAGAGAATAGATATTTCTTGAGCAAGCCATACTGCATGCAGATAGCACGGAACATAAGTTCTTTGATTTAATTTGAAAAGAAAAATGCTATCAATACTAAAACTTACACTAACAAACTCTCAAGTTTTACTGGGACTCAACACTTGGTATCAGTCTCACTAAAATTTTTAAGTATTTAAGGCCGTTTGGCTACCTAAGTTTTTTGACTTTTTCGTTAAATAAGTAAACAGGAGTATTTAAGGCCGTTTGGCTACCTAAGTTTTTTGACTTTTTCGTTAAATAAGTAAACAGGTCAACGTGGTTTGTTTGACATTAAAAAAAAAGTTAAAAAGTTAAAAGATTTAATTAAAACACTAATTCTTAGAATATTCTATTTAAACTCTCACTAGTTTTAAAATACAATAATACTGCTCATTCATAATTTATTTACTACCACTATTAATTATATATATATAATTGTTAATTTTCAACTATATAAAAGGGCAAAACTATCTAATTTGAATAAACACTGAAAAATTAATTTTTTATTCAAATAATTAACTTCAAAAAAGTTGAATTAAAAGTTAATTTATCAAATAATCTACTCTGAATTAAATTTAACTTTTTAATTAAAAAATAAAAAAAATAAAAAATCTAACTTTTAAACTAATTATCAATTGAAATCTCTGTATAATTTTTAGTATAAATTTTAACTCCCGTAGCATTGTTGATTTGACAGAGTAATTAGAATGAGAGTCACCTCAAACTCTACTTTCTTGCTTTCTTTTCTCAATCTAGCTCGGATTTATTGTTAATCCATAATCAATCTTCTATGTTGAACAAAGATAATCCTAATTAATACCATCCTTTAGATCAACCCCCACGGGAGCACTCCTTTTGACACTTTGTCCCCCCCTTTTCTTTTTTTTTTTTTGTGGGTTTTTGCTGCAAAAAAGAGTAGTTCATATATAGGACTCCAGCTCCTCTCAAATTCTCAAAGAATTTAAGAGCACTTTATTTATTTATATAAAATCTACTTTAATCTCCTCTCAATAATCTGAATA
The DNA here is from genome assembly GCA_034768845.1 of Heliamphora exappendiculata. Taxonomy (NCBI): domain Eukaryota; kingdom Viridiplantae; phylum Streptophyta; class Magnoliopsida; order Ericales; family Sarraceniaceae; genus Heliamphora; species Heliamphora exappendiculata. Next base: position 17,703 of record JAOTRH010481621.1, on the reverse strand, counting down.
GTATATTATAGAATTTGTTGAAAAAATTAATCATGTGTTAGTTTGAACAAGTATAGTAGTTATATAATTGAAAGGATTCAGCCCAAATTTCGATGGGCCGATCCATAGTCTAAGCTTAGGGCCTAAGCCCAGGGCCAACAGACTTGGAGCCAGAACAACCAGGAGGCTTGCAACGTAATATTTGAGCTCGGATAGGCCGACCTCGAACAAGATAATGATAACCAACATCACCAAAATTAGAGAGCATTTAATGCAATGGGACTACAGAACTTGAAGCATTAATGGTGATGCCACATTTATATGATTCCACGTTAAATGACAATTGACATGACTTGAAATAATTTAACAGTTCGTTGACTCGGCAAAAAGGGTATCGGGCAGACCTCAAAATGAAAAAAGGGTGATTCCCGCTATGATCGCGCTTAGGAGTTCGCCATTTTCTAGCCAAATTCCACGTGGATTATAAATACAAAGCTCGGATCATATGAGGTAACACATATACTCTTTTACTTATAAAAACTTTGCCATGCATAATCCATTCAGAGTTTTTTATTTTTATTTTACAGTTTACTAACTTAATTATTAGAGAGGCGTTCCGGCCAAGTCTGTCGGCCAATTTCACCCTCATTTCTTATGTAGGAACATACAAGCCGATGAGTTCGACGACTTGGGTCTAGTATTTTCTGTTGTCTCTCACCCATGCGGATTCACCCCACACAATAATTATATTATACTAATTCTAAGAAAGTATATAGTCAACTCTCAAATTATATATGTCATTTAATTTTTTAGAATCATCCATGATATATGTGTCACTAATTTCTAATTCATTTAAATTTTATATGTACGTTTTTTAAATAAATTTTACCTGATCAACATGTATCAACGTGAAACTATGATTAAAGAATGAATGAAGTCTCACTAATTCTATGAAAATCAAAGAATAGCCGAACTTAGAAGAGCCACCGAACCACTCTTAACACTGATGATTGGAAGTAGTTGTTAGGTGTGGTTCGTGGTAGCTGTAAAAGGAGTGATTTGGAAATTTGCTCTATTTAAAATTTTATGTAAATTTTATGTTCAGAATTTTTTAACTGTTATTAATTTTTTAAAATTAGTTTATATAAACAAGATTTAATTTTAATTTTAATTGAATCTTTACTAGTAGATGAATAGATTAAATCTTCAAGAATTAATCAAGTTGTGGATAATCTGATAGGAATATCCTCCACTTAATTCGATCCCTACTAGTAAATGGTGGAATTAGTTCTTTAAAAATTAAACGAGGTGCGCATAATATGACACTCTCGACTTTAATTAAATCCTTATAAATGGTAAAAATTATTTTCCAAAAATTAATCGAGTTGTACATAATTTGGCATGAACACCCGACATATATATACCCTATATAACAAGAGAGTTGGTTTATTACTGTTTACATTAAAGCTTGTGTTTTTGGAGTAGTTTTTTTTTTCTAGATTTTTTGGCTTTTTTTTAATAAAAAAGTTTTAAAAAAATAATTAATGTAAAAAGATGTGAAAAATGTTAACTGAAGCTAAACAAATAAATTTTTTAAAATTTTAAAAAAAAAAAATTAGCCCAAACATAGACTACGATTCCATTTTTAGCATATGCTACTATTTTTGTCCTTTTATATTTTAAAATATAATTCTTGTCCTTTGCATATTATTTTACTTCAACCAATGTCTTACTCACTCTAATTTATTTTTGCTGTTTATGAATGAGATTTTTTTGTTATGTTATACTTCTTTTTGTCCTTTGTATTTATATTTTTTTAATTTAGATATTTTGGAGTTCTAACCATGTTTGCCTTGCTTGCTTTAGTTTGATTTTTACTGTTCATGGAGTGGATTTTTTTTGATATGTTCTACTATTTTTGTCATTTATATATTATTTTATTTTACTTTGTTAATTAGAGTATTTTGTATTTCTAACCTATGCCATACTTGCTTAATTTGTTAAAAAACAAAAAGTTCTAAATGCACCGACAATTTTGCTAAAAAAATTATCAAAAGAATTGAAATATTTGTTCATAATGCACAATTATTTATATGTTTAAAATTTAAAAAGTGTATTTAGCAAACTGGTATGCATTTAAAGCTATCAAAAAATATACTTAGCCCTATTTGAGGGATTTAAAAAGATAATTTTTTTAAAAAAAATGTCATGGTGCTTATCAAACTCAATTTTTGGATTTAATCAAAACTTTCATATTATTAGTTGATGTAAAGTACATTAGAAAATTAAAAAAAAAAAAATCAAACATGCTACCTTCTCTTCAAATTACATGTAAAGTCACATTTCAAGCCTCTGCTGTGCCTTCCTCAGTCTACTTGAAATCTAAAATGATGTCTCAAATTATCCATAAAACTGCCCCATCATTATCTATTTATAACACATCCCACGCCCTAGGGTTTGAAGTTTCCAAAAAGGACTGAAATTCTTGGTACATTTGGAGGCACTTAATTTCCGTCGAGATGATTTATTTACAATAGGTTTTCCATTCGAACGCTCTTGGATTTTGTCCGAACGATGTATAACAGTATGTTTTGCAATGTTAATTTCTACCTCATTTCGGTCTGAACGCTTTCAATTCTGTTCAGACAAATTTTCCTTCAAATCACCATTTTGCCTTATTTTTTGTCTCGTTTTATGCTCAATTTACCACCACTTCGTTACATCCGAGCTTGACATAAAAATAATACAAAACTATATTATTAAACACAAAATCGAGACTTAACGAAGCATAAATAGTAGAATTCGATCCATATTTTTATGTACTGATCAATTAGTTTAAAAATTAAGTTACAAAATAAAATATTTTTAACTAAATTTATCTTTTTAACTAAAAATATAAATAAATTTTTAAAAAAAAGCTAATTGCTAATCGGAACATTAATGGAGGATGTTTAGGACAATTTTCATGCTCATAATTTACACAAAATTTATCATAACTCAATTCAAAACAAAATATATTATACTACTCATTAATAATCTTAAATATCAAATTAAATAATAAACATAAATTATGGTGAATAGCACAATAAAATTAGTATATATATATATATATATATATATATATATATATATAGTAATACTACTAACACTAACACTCTTTACAAAAATTCATACTAAAAAAAATATATTGTTTTAGACATTTGCAAAACCTGTCCAATTCTATTCTTTTAAACAGTGTTATTATATTTTTCTTTAATAGTGTTTTTTAAAGGCCCTAATTGGTAATTTTGATTTTTTAACTTTTTGACTTTTTGACTAAAAATGTCAAAAAATTAAAGTTGTTCGTTTGATAAAAAAAATTAAAAAATTAAAAAATTAAAAAATTAAATTAAAATATAAATATTTAAAATTTCAATTTAAACTCTTATCACTTTTAAAATATAATAATACTCATGCTTGTTAAGCATTATAAGGTAATGAATTGGACTGTTAATTCATGAATTTTACTGAACTCATGTTTGATTTTACCATTTCATGGGACTACCAATCCCACTCAACTGGGGGTTTAGGAATTTCATAGAATGGTTGAGAGAAGATGTTAAATGCATTACTGTAAATCAATCCAATTGGGGTGTTAAAATGCATAGAATTTCATAGCTAGAATGGTTGAGAGAATTATTTATAAATAGAATTATTTTTTTGAATAATTTTAATCTAAGTCTTATTATCAACTAATAATAGAATTTTAATTTTGTAATAATTTTTTGTAAAATTTTTTAGTCCCATGCGATAAGGAATACATTTATCAGTTCACAAAACAGATACATTAGTTAAATAAAAATGTATCATTTTTTATTTTCAACAGTTATGATGGATTGATAAATATATCACTTGAATTTTTCTGTTTGTCCAAAACGAAAAAGATTAATTTTTAAATATGAATAAATTAGACATAATATAATTATTTCATATTTGATAGAATTAAATATCTTAAAATAAAAGTTGTGGGACTAAATCTTTTATGAAATCTAAAAAAAATGACTAATTTTTAAAATTTTCTTATTTTTTTAATTGACAATAGTACTATTATTTTGTATAATAAAAAAATAATTTACTTTTAATGTTAATAACTTTTTTTGTCAATAAAAATAACTAAACATTTCTATTATGTAAAATAGTGTAATTTAAAAATGTTTTTTTTTATAAAAAATCATAAAAACGAGAAATGAGTAAAAAGCTATTTAAAAAGCCATTAACAATGTTAGCATTCCAAATATTAAGCAATTTATTATATTTTATATTAATATTAATATTAAGTAATTTTAAAATTAATATTAAAAAAATTAACTTATTAACTTATTGGTTCTAATTTATTTAATCTAAGAAGTGAATTTGAAAACTTAAAAAAATTAATAAAAAATAAAAAAATGTTAAAATAAATAACATACAATTTAATTTATTTGCTTATTTTAAGTTAAATTTAAAATAAATTAACTTAGTAACTAATATAAAAAAGAATTAAAATATATTTATTAATTTTTTAGTACAAGAGTAATATTAAAAATTCATAAATTTAATCAAATTTCACATTATTTAATTATACTCATATCAATTATGAATTTGCATAGATCATTACTTAATTCTATCCAAATTAAATACAAAAAAAACTAACCACATCTCATTCACAATTCCACCTCATAATCAATCATATCCCACTTATTTTTAATCTCACCTCACTATTAATTTCACTAAATCTACAACAATTATCAAACGAGATCGTTATTTATAACTTATTTATTACTACTTTTAACTATATATAATTATTAATATCAAATATATAGAAAGGTAAAATTGTCTATTTTGAATAAAAAATAAAAAAAATAATTTTTTTACCCAAACAATTAACAAAAAAGAAAAAAAAATAATTTTTAAGCTAATTGCCAATCAGATTCTAAAGCCCCGATTGACAACTAGCTTAAAAGCAACTTTTTTTTTACTTTTTAAATTTTTTAGCTAAAAAGCTAAATTAAATTGAAAGTAGTTTGTTTGATAACTTAATTTTTAAGTTTGTTTTTCTGAAAGTTGGTTATTTGGGTAACAAGTTAGTTTTTTTAATTTTTGTTCAAAATAGATAATTTTATCTTTTTATATATATTTGATATTAACAATTTTATATCGTTGATAGTTGAAGTAAATAAGTTATGAATAAAAGATATTACTGTATATTAAAAGTGGTGAAAATTTAAATAAAATATTATGAAAATTTTTATTTTAATTTGAATATTTAATTTTTTTATTTTTTTATTAATTTTTTTTAATGACGGAGGAACCATCTCAAGGCAGGGGCCACTTAAACCCACTCCTATAGCATAAACTTCCGGAGACCTGCAATCATCCGTAAATCACAAGTATCGGTTAAGTCAGAGCACTTCTAGTGGGAGTTGAATACAAGACCTCTAAATTTACAGCTGGTTCCAGTGACGACTTTAAATTGCTGGACTACCTGAAAAGTTATTTTTTGCTTTTTTACTAAAAAAAAAAAAAAAAATTTTTTTTAATATTTTTAATTAAAAAAAATTAAAAAATTAAAATTACCAATACCCAAGTATAAGTTTAGTGCACTTTTAAGTACACCTAAACTTAATGTATTTTAAAAAGAGTAATTTCATCTGTTTTTTTTTTGGACTCGACTCTACTCAATATCAGTCGCAATATAGCAGTAGTAATAGTAGAGAGAGAAAGCAAAACAAATGGGAAGGTTGGAGTGATATCCACTACCAACCCCCACAAACATGGATCCATACGAAGCAACAAGAGTTGTCCACTCCCGGATTCAAAATCTGGACCCTGAAAATGCCTCAAAGATCATGGGACTCCTCTTGATTCAAGACCACGGCGACAAAGAAATGATCAGATTAGCCTTCGGCCCCGAAGCTCTTCTTCACTCCGTGGTTCTCAAGGCCAGGAGAGACCTGGGTTTGGCACCGAACTCCCCATCCACGCCGTTGTCACCGCCGTCTCCGCCGCCCTTCAACCACCGCCCTCCCTCTCTTTCCCGGCAGAATTCGTCTTTTTCTCGGCTTCTCGGCGGCGGCGTTGGAACCAATCTTCCATCTCCTCTTAGCATCCCGAATCAGTCTTCATCGTTTTCATCTTCTTGGGATGCTTCTTCTTGCTTTTCTGATTTTCAGAACCCAGACACGTTGATCAGCCCAAACTCGTCTTCTTTGCCTTTTTATGGAAGTGGAGGGACTGATCTGATCGACGAATTTCAGCTCCAAGATCAGCTCTCTTTCCTCAACGATGGGTCACCAACTCCCGGCCACAAAACCCCCGACGGAACTGGCGGCGACGCCACGCTCTTCTCTTCCTCCGCCAGCTACCGGCGGAGCTGCTCAGTAGTAAGTGATATGTGCTTGGGGTTTGACGACCTAGCTTGCGGATTTGGGTGGAAGACTTGTCTCTACTATGCTAGAGGCTACTGTAAGAATGGAAACAGTTGTCGGTTCCTCCACGGCGGCGGCGTAATGGGTTTGGACGGTGGTGCTGCCATGGTTGGGTCGCCGAGCAAGCTCGAGATGGTGGAGGAGTTCCAAGAGCAGCTCAGATCTAAATCGGGACAGCAACAAAGGTTAGCTGCTGCTTCCCATCAGCTCGTGGCTTCTTCTACTTTCCCTTACTCTGTTTCAGCTACAAACAAATACATGAATCTCCTCCTCCAGCAGCAACAGAATGATTCCCAAAGGTATATACATACACAATTGTACATACATATTTATCACATAACTTATCTTCGGCTCTCTCACTCTCTTTCAAACGATTATTTCCACGGAAATGAACTCCACTCTATACTCATTCACTTCATACCCAGACTTGTTTTGGTAATTTTAGGTGGGCCTACAATAATTCCAATCATTTCGTACACTTTATTGAGAAAATTATTCGTTTAAAAATTTAGTTTAATTGAACATTTATTAGTGTATACACAAATTATGTTTCATTTTACAAAAATTGACGATTTTCTTTTGAAATGAACTATTTTTTTACTAATGAGGCCCATCTAAAACTTACAAAACGAAATCTTGAACGGTATAAAGGCGAGTGGGTATTGAGAGCAGCTTCTTCCCATCTTCAGACCTACTATTGGTTTGTTTTGTTTTAATTGCTTGGTTTGCGAAATGCAAAGGGCGGCCGCGGCATTGATGATGGGAGAGGAAACACACAAATTCAGGCGTTTCCGGAACGAGCTTCCGATGAACGGAGAGACGGGAATGAGTTCGAGACAGATCTACTTGACTTTTCCGGCTGATAGCACATTCAGGGAAGAGGATGTGTCGGATTATTTCAGGTTGATGAACTACTATATTATTTATCAGTCTTGGGTGTGGAATTTGAATTGTTGGGTGTTGACTGAAAAGCTTGTTGAGTTTTCTGAATTATATATTTCAATTCGTTTTTGAAGTGTGTATGGACCAGTTCAAGACGTAAGAATTCCATATCAACACAAGAGAATGTTTGGATTTGTCACTTTCTTCTTCCCCGAAACTGTTAAGCTCATTCTTGCCAAAGGGAACCCTCATTTTGTTTGTGATGCTCGGGTGCTTGTGAAGCCATACAAGGAGAAGGGGAAGGTCCCTGACAAGTACAGGCACTCTCTCATCCCTTTTATCTCTCTCGACTCTCTCTCTCTCTCTCTCTCTATATATATATATATATATATATATGTGTGTGTGTGTGTGTGTGTAAACACATGTATGATTGTGTTTAGAGCATATATTGATAAAATTACTTATGTAAAAAAATAAATTGATCAAAGATTGATAGTTGTATAATCGAATCACATTACCATGTTTTTTTTTTTACATAAAAAAATATGTGAACTGATCATGTGCCTATTAATTTTCGATCAACTTGAATTTTTTGCATAAATGATTTCTCAGCTAACTCTATAAATATGAATGGTTCTGATTATTGAGGTAAGACCAACTTAATTACTATAACAGAGTAATGGAGTCATCTCCAATTTTCTAAGAATTGGATAGGAGATATTTGTGTTCTTCCGCTAAGGTCAATGAGAATTTGCAGGAAACTGCAGCAACAAATGGAGAGAGGAGAGTTATCAGTATGCAGTAGCCCTACGGGCTTAGATTCAAGAGACCCTTTTGATCTCCAGCTTGGTAACCGAAATCATCCATTGTTTTTTCTTGATTTCTCCATGTTTTCTTCTCGAACAAGTGTTAAAAGTTGCAAAATACATGATTACAGCACAGAATCAATCATAAAGTATGAAACATATTCGAATCGTTCAAACTTCAGTAATAATTAATTCTGTATCTTAAATTTGTGCACGGGGTTTCTTATCTTATCATTTGGGTTTGGTTTTCAAATTCAGGAGCAAAGATGTTTGGTGATACCCAGGACCTAATGTGGAGAAGGAAACTGGAGGAGCAAGCTGAGCTGCAGCAAGCCATTGAGCTCCACGGTCAAAGGCTGTTGGGTTTGCAACTTCTTGATGTGAAGAGGCCCCACTACCACCACCGTACCTTCCCCACCGGTGGTGTCGCCACAGTGCGGCCGTCCTCGACCACACATTCCCCAAATTTTGTTAATCAAACTGTCGTTTCCCAATTGGATCACAGCAATCCGGAAGCCATAAAAGGTACATATATCTCTCATTTTGGTTCACTTCAAATTACTCCTCGTTTAGGGATTAAGAAATACAAATGTTGATCCATACCCATTGTTTCTTGTAGAGACTAGCTCTAACCCGGCAATGGAAGCTCCTGAAAGTGCGGCGGCTGATCAGCAGCCGCAACCAATTGCAAATGTGACTGAGAAAGAGAAAGAGAAAGAGGGAAAACCATCAATTGCAAATGGTACTGACGAGAATGGCAATGGCAAAGAAAGCCCCCAGCAGCATGCAGATTTACCAGAAAGGTATATAGGCCTTTCGGTGTTCAGATCAAACAAAACAGCAACCCATAATAGGAAGCATCAAATTACAATTACCTAGATTTAGCAACTTAACAACTTCTCTCCAGTCCCAAAAGGAATTGAACACCATTGTTGGCCGTTGTATCCGCCAAGCACTATCTTTTTTTTGTTCAATTCTGTTGGTCTCCCTATGACTTACAAAGAAGAATTCCGTTGGTCTCACTTCTTTGTCCATTTATTGTTCATTTTTTTTAAACATAAATATAATTTGTTTAGACACGGCATAATATTCGATCAGCTGAATTTTTACATAGATAATCTATACTCTAAGAATAATAAATGAATGCTCAGCATCATTGAAGTGAACTCGTGTTATAAAATTGATCTAACCAGACCGTTCCAATTTATTTCTGGACCTGGAGAGAAGATGTCCCTTTCCTTAATTATCCGCTTTTTCCAATTGCTCTGCCCTTGCTGGATTCATTCTATTCTGGGTTTTATATATAATAATATAAAGTAACTACACCCTTTTTATAGCCGTTGTAAAACTTTTTACTGACAATTTTTAAGTTTAAAACTTCTGAACTACCTTTAGCTTTCTCTATCTGAAATTATAAATTCTATTTCAATTTTGTATAACTATGTCAGCTTTTTAAGAAAAATTTACACCTTCTCTCCTCTCCTCTCTTTTTATTTAACAATATATTCGCTAAAATTTGACGATTGCACACGTATAACTGATATATATATATATATATATATGCGCGTATATTTGTATTGTGTGGGTAAGATTGCACTTATTGTTAAGAAAATGTTGTATTTGGATGCAGCTTGGAACATAACCTGCCTGATAGCCCCTTTGCATCTCCTGAAGCAGCTGCAGACACCTTGACAGCCTTCTGCAACAGCACTTCCGGTGAGGCCGAAAAGAATGCCGTGGTTTCGGCAGCATCGGCAGCAGCCAGTAACTTGATGATCACTTCATCCTTACTTCCAGCCACTTCCACACTGGACATGGCTTCTTTTAAATTATGTTACCTTCAAGTTCCAAGGTACTTTTTTTCAGCTTCATACATACCATCTTCCATATATATTACTAAATATATAGGTTGCTGAATCAGTATGTTTAATCCAAGCACGGCTATGATTCAGGTACTCTTCTAGCCATGGAGCCATTGGAATGTAGGGCTCCAGTTGGGACTTGGCTTCTTTAGCTTATAGGTAAATATGATCATAACTCTATTATTCATAAGCTAATATGTTGAAGTGTTTTTTGTGGGCTCGTTTGGTAATTCGATTTTAAGTTTAATTTTATTTTTAATTTTTTTGGGTTTCAAGTCAAATAAGTAAAAGAAAAAAATTATTGTTTAGTTAAAAAGTAGCTTTAATTTGCTAATATAGAGACAAATGAAACTTCAATTTTTTTTTTGTGTGTGGATTTTTAAAGCAAAAAAGTTTAAAATTTTGTTAAGTAAACGAGTCATTAGGATTTTTATATTGGTTACAGGGGTTGATTGGTACTGTTTATCGACAGCGACTTTTAATATAATTTTTCAAAAAATAATTTTTGAGAAATTATATTTGAGGTTTTAGATTTCGCTTAATTTATACCGTAAGTTCAGTTGCAACAAATATTGACATAATGTTCTGGTTTCTTGTGTTTGCTTTACAGGAAGATTGATAAGAATAATCAAAAAGCAAAAGCAAGATCTGTAGAGAAATCACCACCACCACCACCACCACCACCTCCACCATCATCAACACAACACTATTTAGATACAAATGCATACACACCAGTCAGGAAAAAGAAAAAAAAAAAGTGAGTCAGCCATTTCTATCTCTGTTGTACCATTTCCCACCTCACTTCTGTAGTTGAGGTTAGATCACCACAGGTAAAAAGGAAAGTCAGAGAAAATCGAACAGTGAATGTGCAGTAGTAACTATTGGGGACTGTAATTTTCTTCCCTTTTCTCACCACTTAATTTGATTTCCTAGTAGTTCAGTGGCATAGTTCCTTTTTTTTTTCTTTTTGGAATGAATCTACATTATTTTAATCTAAAGAAAGAAAATCAGGATCATCCCCAATTGCCCATCATGAAATTTGAACTCGCAACTTTCACGATAGACTACAAAGGCCTTGTGGTTCGTTGCCGAATCGTATCAAAATAAATATTTAAAATTTTAAAATTTACTATTTGGTAGAATAGCGGTTAAGTTCAGGTATCTTTCCTCAAGGATAAATAATAGGATAAAATTATAATTTCACAACTTAAAATATTATTCAATTCTCTTTTATAAAAAGGTTTGTTTGTTTTAATCTAAAAATTTAAAATTAAATTAAATTAAAAATAAAAAATTTGATTCAGATAAAAAAAGATTTTTTATGAATTTGAATCCATCTTATTTAGTATTTTAATTTTATTTAAATTTTATTTTATTCATTCTATTCAATTCAATTCTGTCACGACTATAAGACTGATATAGATTAGCAAGAGGATACAATTGAATTCAAATATGGCATATTTTATCTTAGACGTAATATGCATCGTTTGAGTGATTTCGGCACGATCTGTCCTATTCGAGTATTGGATATGTCACGTATAAATAAGAACAAAAATATAAAATAGTTGTATGATTTTGTTATTAAAATCATAGAAAGAAAAAACAAAAATTACATAGTCAAATTTAAAACTCGTTGATCAAACGTTAATGTTTATAAATCATACAATGAATTGAATCTAAATAGAAAATAAATATAAATTTAAACTACACTAATATTTTAACTAGGAGTTCATCATCCCCTAAGAAAAAGATGATCAGCCGATCATATTTCGGCTAGAAAGCATGAAAAGTTAAAGAAAAACAAAGTCTCGAGTCTTTGTTTTTAACTTCTTAACAAATCCTAAGTCTTCTTGATTGGTCTCCTAGCTTTCCCTGATTCTTTGTCTTCTAAAACTAAAGATTCCTTATTAATGAGCTCAAACCACCTATTTATAGGTGAGTTTTTCACCAGCAATTTTAGTCTCCAAATCCAATTCTTTTTGCGAAATAGGTGAGTTTTTCACTAGCAATTTTAGTCTCCAAATCCAATTCTTCTTGCGCACACCGTTCGGACGTCGAATGTTTTGTCCGGACACTTTTATGCTTCATCCATACGCTGGTAGCTCCTGTCTGGAAGCTTTTCTTTTTGCCAATGTTTTGTCCGGACGTTCGTCAGGATGTAATTATCACATAAACTTTTCTGTTCGGACGTCGTCTGGACCCGATTCTTACTAAACCAATTTCGTCCGGACGCAACTTCTTTGGAAATTTTCATTTTGTCCCTTTTTTTGTTTTGATTCTTTGGCTTCCATGTTGGAATTATTGGCCTTTTACAGTTCTTGATTTATTTTAGTTAATTTTTCACCATCTTGTTTCTTCTTATGTTAATACTGAAACACTATTAAAACATATTAATAAACACATAATCAAGGCTTAGCGAAATATATTTTGTAGGATTTGATCGTCACTTTTACATATCGATCACACCCCTAACTTACACTTTGTTAATCCTCGAATAAAGAAAAAATAAATGACAATTAAATAAATCTAACTAAATATATTTTCGTAGTATATACGATTGCAGTTAGCATGTGCAATAAGGCTTTAAACTCCTAGGTTACCTCTAGTGGACGAGTTATAGTCTCGTGAGAATTTTCAGAAATGCTACCCACAAACATCAACCACGTGCAATTTAAAAAATTTAAGTTAAAATAGTGAATTTCATACCCCCGACAATTAATTTCCATAATTTTCTTAGTTACTACCATCCGTACAATCAACTTCTCACAGACTTGGACTATATGTGTGTGAAGTCTCAGTTACGTGGCTCGTTATCATGCTTTTAAATATTTAAAGTTTGAACTTCTGTCAAAATTATGTCTCAATTTCAATTCTCACTTAATATCACTCACAATTAAATACTCAGAAATATGTTTATATATTGGTGCACTTGTGGTATGTGACAGATGTTATGTTAAGAAAATCAAATATATTCTGCATATTTTTTGACATAAAAAGACGCTGAATTCAAAGAATGACTCTTAATATCGTGGTCAAAATGCCAATTATTAAGAATATACGAAGTGCTTCATTCGTCATTTTCAATCAATTATTTCCACATATTAAACCATGTCATTCTTGGGATCAAATAAGTCTTTATTTTTTGTTGTAGGGTTAGGTAAAACAATGCGTATTTGGGTTAGAGTTGAGTGTATATAATGTTCTAGAATAGGCTAATTACTAAACCTCACTTAATTATCAATTTTTTTCAATTATTGCTCACATTCACCATTTTCAAAGTCAACTTTTAATTTTATACTCTACATAATTTCATATTTTATTATTTACTCAATCATCTCTCTGTTTTTTTTGCCACTCAGTTGTTAATTTTTTTTACAAACTTTTTTATCTTTTTTTATTGTAGACTTTATTGTTCTCATATAGCCACTTAACTTGCTCACATGACATTTTCAGATATAACAGGGGAACAAGAAAAATACTTACATGTAAAAGGCTAAAAAAGGAGGACTAAGGTCAATTAAATAGAAAAAAATACGAACAGGCTCAAATATAAAAATATAATTTAAAATAATTTCTCAAATTTGATATAGTCCTTTGCATGGTACTTATTTTAAAAAAATTTCAAATGAACTTTATAATAATGTTCTTAATTCTTAACCAAAACGAATGAGTAACGAAATTAATTAACGGTCAATGCATGCTGAAACAAAATATAATATGAGTAAATGTAAAAAAATTCTTCAAAAAAAAAAAATAATTTCAAAAGTTCACTAAAAGTTAAGTCTCCATTTTTTTATTTTTTCAGTTATTCTCACTATCAACATTTATTAGCATGAAAATTAATTAAGCAGATGAGTGTGCAGTGTATGAAAGCTGAGTATACAAGTCCATAGTCTATTTTTCATAAAAAATTTAACAATCCAAAAATCACACGCTTTAATTTATCTAGGGTCCAAGATTCACACTTTCAAATTAAATTTATCAAAAACTCATAATTTTTTTTAAGCAATGAAAAGTGAAACGCCTATCCCAAACTTGAACTATCTAATGTCTTCATTGGAGGAACACCGACATAGAAGGCAAAAATAAAAGGATGGGGGATTTCACCCGATCAAAAGGTTAAATCAAATACTGATCTTGAAAAATATTAGTGTCAAACATCTAAATAGAAAGATATCAAAGTATTTAAGTACAGAAGTACTAACATATACAGGAAAATGAAAAGAAATAATTTTTTGATTTGTTTTTATTTATTTATTTTAACACTTAAAGAAAGCAATAAAAACATGGGTTCTTCCCAAAAAGGCTAAGTTTAACGTCTTCAGCCAAACGTGGTGACAGGTAAGAAGTTAAACATTTTCCTGTAGCTGGAAGGGTGTCAGCTGGTCCTATAAGTGTAGAATGAAGAATAGTCGATGGTGGCTACCACGTAGTGCTCAATGGTGGACTATAAGTAAGAAGATGTGATGCACAAGAAAAAAGGTGAGGTGGCTCAAATCCAGCATTCCAAGGAGGAACGTCTTTGTGAGGCGTTAGTTTACACAACTCAATGGCTCCTATTGGTTCTCGAGGTGGGTTATGGAGTGGTGTCTCAGTAGTCAGGGTCTCAATCATGTCTGGAAAACAATCTTCCTTGCTCGAGGATTTGTAGTGGGTGTTAAAAATATTTAACTTCATGTACATGTTTCCAAAGAATACATCTATTATCTTAGTCCTACAATTAATACAGGCATTGGTCGTAGCAAAAAAGGGTCGACCTAAGATGAGGAAAATTTGCTTCTTCGGGTTATGTATCGGCTCCATATAAAGGATGACAAAATCGACAGGGAACAAGAACCTTTCGACCTGGACAAGGACGTCATCTATTATGCCCCGTAGAATCTTAACAGATCTATCGACCAGTTGAAGGGTGATTGGCATGGGCTTTAAATCTCCCAAACTAAGTTCTTCATATACTAAGTAAGGGAGTATATTGACACTAGCCCGAAATCAAGGAGTGTTCTATCAATTAAATGATTTTCAATAATGCACGAGATAGTAGGAGCACTAGGGTCTTTGAGCTTAGGGGGACTGTTGTGCGTGAGAATGGAGCTCACTTGCTTAGTAAGATGAACTATCTAAGGGATATGTGTTTGATCCTTACGCTTATGGATATAAAGGTCTTTAGGAAACTTAGCGTAGAATGGGACTTTCTTTATAGCATCCAAAAGAGAGAGGTTGACCTTAACTTGCTTAAATACTTCCATAATATTTTTCATGGTTGCTCTTTTTTTTGAAAAAGGGAAAGGTGAGTTAAGAAGAGATGAGAAGCACATTGTAAGTCTCGAAGGGGCTACTAGCGAGGTCGAAAGAGAAGAGGGAGAAGGGATAGGTACAACAGTAGATGCTGGGGATGTAGAGGGTATGACAAGTGGGTCGGTGTTGGAGCCATCAAACGGCTTCGGGTCTCTAGGGAGTGCAAGTGCTACTGACTTTTCAAGACGGGTCTCCACCTTTCGTCAATTCTTTAGGGTCAAGGCTGCATTCACTTTCTCATGGTGGGTACTCACAACTTGTCGATTCTCGGCTACATACTGTTGTTGGAACTGTTCGTGTGTGCGGAGGCTCAAAAATTTTGATTCGGAATAATTTGAGATTTTGGTAATTTTAAAAAAAATACAAATTCTAAATTAATTTGAAGTTAAAAAATATTAATTTGGGTGTGGTTTTAATGCAATTACATGATTTAAACTTTTGTTGGAGACTTAGAGGGTTTTTTTGCGGGTGTTTGGGTTTTAGTTTTTGATAAATCGAGGTAGGATTCTTCTCCCTAAATGTTTTTTTGTGATATATATGTAAGAAATTATATTCTATTTCATGTATTTGTTATGAAAATCATACGGGTTTAAAACCCCAGGTTTAGATTTGTACGATTTTGTTGGACTTAAACTTGATTTTGTTGAAAGATGATGATGATGGAAGTATAAAAAGTGTTTAATTTATGTTTTTAACTATGGAGTTTATAGATTTGCATTAATTGAGAATAATGGATCTAAATGAGGGGTTAACTAGAAATTTGGTTTGAGTTTGACATCTTGGAGATATGATTTGATTTATATTTGGGTAAAATATGCATGGAGTAGATTTTGATTGAAAACCTTATTGGATTTGATAAATTGGGGCTTCTCTTTGAAATTAGCATTAAATATCAAAATTATGAAAATTGAGATAGTATGATCAATTTTGAGGACTATATATTGTTAGCCATGTAGTGAATACATGTTTGATTAGGTGAAGATCATATACAATGGTTGAGGAACCAATGTTATTGAGATGTTATTTTGTAAATAATGAGGAGGATTTTGAATTAATGTGGGCTTGACTAACTTTTCATTGAAAGACTGAAAACTTGCGTAAGAATGAGTACCCGGTTCCATCGATTTAATCCTCGAAAATGTGGTGAGGTGCCTCGCTTCTTCAGATGGTGTTCCTGAAAAGGTGTGTAAAATGTGTGTGGTAATAGGCTATGAGCCAATATGATGTGATTGGGTTATACAACTATATAGTTAATTTAGATATACTAGAAGGTTGTGGGTTAAATTATGAGAACTCGGTAAATTTACATTGTATGAAATTGTTGGGATTGACTCGAATCTCAATATCAGTTTTAGCAGCTGTCCTATTGGTCATTTAGCAGCTTTCCTATTGTTGATTTACCAGCTGTCCTATTATTATTTTAGCAGTTTCTGTTTTGGTAGTCTCCTATAAATAGGATATCTAGGGTCTCATATTGCGTGTGAGACTTGAGAGGATAGCTGATAGAGAGAATAGAGTTGGGTTTTGTATTCTTTCACATTCGTCATAGTGAAATATTTTTGTCTCTCGCTTGTGGACGTAGGCCGGTGTGGGCCGAACCACGTAAATCCTTGGTGTTATTTATTTTCTGCTTTTTTGTGCGTGGTTTGCTTTCGTTCGCGTTCGGGGATTAGTGTTCAAATCCCAACAAGTGGTATCAAAGCCGACGGTAAACGATTCGAGGACGCGGTAATTGATCGGAGCAAGGTATTTTTCTTGATTTCGTATCGTATAAATCAAAAAAATTTTATTTTGCACAAAAAAAGGATTTTGTAAAATCTGGGTTTGAGTGAAGCAGCGCCGGTGTGCAAAGCTCTTTGCATTGCTGGTTTTATAAAACGATAGCAACAGTGACTGCCTTTTAATTTTCTGCACATCACTGGTTCGGGAATTGCCATTTACTTCTTGGGAGGAGCCTCGTACGGAGGCTGAATAGTGCTTGGGTGGAACAGTTTGCTGCTCCGTTGAAACCGAACAGATTGGGTTTAGAAGATCCATAGTTGATTTTGTGTTAATCACGGTTTCTTTGGATAAGGAGCAGCCATATTTTTTTTTTCTAAATGGAGCAACAGTTGGTTTTGGTAAGACTTGTTTGCGCATAGAAATCAATTGAGTGAGATTCTAAAATTAATTTCACTGGTTCCATAATTGTCTTTGGGTTTTTATTCAGTGTGGTAGGATTTTACTAT
Organism: Heliamphora exappendiculata; assembly: GCA_034768845.1. NCBI lineage: Eukaryota > Viridiplantae > Streptophyta > Magnoliopsida > Ericales > Sarraceniaceae > Heliamphora > Heliamphora exappendiculata. The sequence continues at coordinate 205 of JAOTRH010481621.1, read as the reverse complement.
TCACGGTACTGTTGAATAAAATTGATTTTTATTGGATTTTATGGTTCCTGGAGATTTGGTTTTTATTGGATTTTATGGTTCCTGGAGATTAGGTTGGGAGATTGTTGACATATACAAAGGCAATTATCCAGTGTGACAGGTGCACGAAATTAATTATTTAAATTTATTTTATTATATCGGCTCGTATATATAATAAAATAATTTA
>JAOTRH010481610.1:0-25348 GCA_034768845.1 Heliamphora exappendiculata | reverse complement strand
GTTGACCGATACGCCCGATATCCGTTACACGCGACCGCGACCGTTACGCAGGCCGATACCGCGATTTAGAACCTTGGCCATAATATATTGACATCATTACGCAATAGGTAAGAAGTGCGCACCGTCTTCTTTACATCTTTTCCCTTTCACTCTTAAACTATAACAAGGCTAAAATGGTCATTCAACCATGGCCTTTAACTTTGTCATCCGAAAAATACAAGCAAGGCTTGGAGTAATTTTTAGAAACCATGGAGGCATTGACTGTATTAACTTACCACGAGGGAAATCAGTGTAATTTACCCAAAAAAGGGATAAAACTGATAGTGTGAAGAGGGAGGGAGGGAAGGGGGGCGGGGAAGAGGTACATGCAAAGGGACAGAAGGACAAGAGATCAAACAAGAAGTTCAATTACTGTCACTGGCTAGAGCCTCTAATTGTCCATAAGAAATTCTTGATTCACTTAAGTCAAAACCTTATACCTAGTTAGTGGCTCACCCTTGAATAAGAAAACTGATTTCCCTTTCAAGTGTAGAAAATTGCAATGACTTTGAACCCCTTCCTTTGCTGATTAATGAGAAGAAAACTAGAACATATACCATTCCTCAAACCCGTCCCCTCTTTTACCACAACTGCTAGACTGCCAAGGTCACATACAGGCTCAAGGATGGAAATGGCTATGCGGGTGACAAAACCAACAGCAAACCCATGGAAACAGGAGTATCTCAACTCGGGATTTCACTCTCCACCATTCTGCAGTACTTCATTGCATATCTGATGTAAGCACCCACATATATCAATTTAATAACTAAAAGCCCATGCGAAATTGATTAACCAGATGCCTTTGAAATAGAACAATTTAGAAGAAATTTACTCATTTAAGAAGAAAAAAGTACCAGGGTCTTTAAGATTTAAACACCAATTAACAGAAAGGTGCCTTAGTGAAGAAAAGATTCCCTTCCCTAAGAAGGACAGCTTGCTTTCCCTTTTAAAACTACATGTAAGCAAGTTAATAGTATGAAATATCTAGTTAGAATTCCTATGAATCATTAAATAAGTGTATCTTATGCATTGGAAGCTTAAGTATTCGAGGCCTGAGATGGAAGCACAGATCTCCCACTAAATGCTGCCTAGTATACTTCCCAGCCTAAGAGAATTGCCTAGTGCTTTAATGCCCACAATTGCAGCCCCAACAACAAGGATGTAACATGCTGTAAGATTAACAAAAAGATGAAGTGAAGACATGCTAATGCACATCTCATTTCTAAAAGACATTGATAATCTATGCAGAAGATTCATCAAGCATTTCATGTTGTCAGGAAGAAGCAGTGTATCATCTACGATCTATTCTTCTCTTTACGCAACTTCCATGTCTCAACTTCTTATATCTCAATATAGAATTTCCTCATCACTTCTTTTAACCATCAAAATCCTATTGCACAAAGCACAACAAACTTCTTATACAACTTTCATCTGATCAGGCACACTCCCACTCCAATTTATGCAATAGTCTAAAAGCGCCTGCTCTGCTTCATTTTTCCTGCACATATAAGTTAGCCAACCTTCCCAACTTTTTACTTAAAACCTATATATTCTACACAGAAAAAGGGCACTCCTCAAAGATCTACTCTATATCATCCTTTAACTATCCTCTGGCCTATGTTACATGGAATCTTTTAAATGTATGGAGTACTCATGTCGAACACTCGATACTTGGATAAGGGGGTCTAGAATATGTGTCCGACATTTTTAGTTGAACATTCACCTAAGAAGCATATTTAATAATTCAAGTTTACAATAAAACTATACATAAACACTTATATTATGCATGAAAGGCCCTACAAAACATTGTAAGCACCATTTACCCTAAAAATGCTCTGACAATTACAGTGACCTCCCCTGTCTTCCCTGTAGTTTTTGAAATTAGATACTCTCCCTCGTTAGAGTGGTTGCTATTAATGGGAAGTGTGATTTTTCTTTAATTATATTTGTAGCCGAACAATTCTAGCCAAAACATACGACCCCAATATCTTCACAACGAAACATCTCCTTTCCCTTTCCTTTCCTTTCCTTCCCTTCCCTCTCACTTTCTCTCTATAAATGCAGCAACTACCCAATTACAATAGCCACCGACACCATCGCCACCAGAAGACCCCCATTCCACCGCTTCTTTTCTCTATCAGCATGACACGTCAAGCCTACCCCAAGCTTAGCCCTAAGTTTTGCCTGCCCTAAATCTTTCCCACCACCCCATTTCCATTTTTCATGACACGTCAAGCCTACCCCCAAGCTTGGCCCTAATTTTTGCCTGCCTAAATATTTCCCACCACCCCATTTCCATTTTTTCGCTTCATTTGTAGGTAAAAAGCATATATTTCCCAAGCTGAATCAAGAGAGTTACTGTCACAACCCATTTTTTAAAAAAATAGTGTCCGTGACAGGTTAGTAAGTCAAAGCCCACCAGAGGCCTCTTTAACTTTCTTAATTTTCTTTCATCATCTTGTCTCATAATCATGTAATGTATAAAACTCATGGAACGCATCCGAATATAAAAAGATTCTTATTAAAGACATTTTCATTTGACATATTCCCAGAGCATTTAACTACAACACTTAACCAAAAATAGAAAATATTAAGCCCAAACAAAAGCAAAACCCAAAATAATCAAAGATCTGGCCAAATAAGGCCTAACCCAAACATCACGTAGCCAAAACAAATCAGAAATTGTAGAGAAGGAAACAGGGAGAGAGAGTACTGAACCAAAATAGGAATCGAAGGCGTCGGGGCTTGTTGGCAGCAACGGTGATAGTCGGCGAGGTCGTCGAGGGCGTCGCAGGTGGTGGTCGGTGCCGATGGTGGTTGGCAGTGAGATTGGCAGCTTCGGTGGTGGGGGTCGGCGAGGCTAGCGGCTGACGGTAACTCTCCTTTCTCTCTCTTTTTCTGTCTTTCTACTTTTCCTTCTCACTTGTGCCCAAAACCTCTCAAAGTCCTCCAATTTATACTTGTCCCAGCCCCAATCGAACAATAAATCTATAAATTAAAGGGGTTAATTCGTCGATTCAATGAATGCGGAGTTGATTCGTTGATTCGTCGATTCAATAAATAAGGGGTTGATTCGTCGATTCAATGAATAAGAGGTTGATTCATCGATTCAATGAATAGGGGATTGATTCGTCGATTCAATGAATGAGAGGTTGATTCGTCGATTCAATGAATGAGGGGATATCAATCCCATTTACCCGTCAGTTGCAATTCCAGCCCCATTCAAATAACAGTAATTTATTTATTTTTATTTATTTATTTTTATTTTTATTTTTATATTTTTCGGCTTGTTACAGTTACAGACAAACATAAACCTACCAAAAATATTCCCTTTAGGCCATGTATGAGTCAAGGATTAAACTCATAGGACAATGCGTGTATTCGGGTTGTTAGTATTAGAATTATTATGAATTAGAGTAATAGTGTAATTTATTATAGAACGAATTATGTTTGATTGGAAGAAGGACATTAAAAATAGTCCGTTATTTGGTTTAACATTATGCAAATGAGACTAAAATAGTCCGGAACCTTCCTCCTTTTCTCTCTCCCCCTTCAAGCGACCACCGCACAACTACACCGCGCAACCACACGACCATCTCACAACTGCACAACCCTCCCTTTCTCACTTTCTTGGTGATAGTGGCATAGATCTCTCTATCAGATCGGTTAGGGTTGGTCTGTCACTGGCTCCTCCTCTCTCTCTCTCTCTCTCTCTCTAGGTTCGAGCTCTGGATGGCATTTTTTTCCTCTTTTTTCTATGTTTAGTGATTTTTTATTAAAAAAATGAATTATGGTGTGGTGGTGGTTGGTGTTTGTGGTGGTGGTGGTGGTGGTGGTGGTGGTGGTGAAAATTGAGATGGGGTGTTTGTGATAATACTCGAATTGTGGGGTAGTGATGGTTGAGTAGGGAGGGAGGAAGCAGTGAGGGACTTGAGGGATGGAGATTTGGGTGAGGGTGGTGGCTGGCACAGTTTCGGGTGAGGGAAGGATCACCGGGATGGGTTGTGGGAGGGCAGAGAAGGGAGAGGATGATATTCATGTGGCAGAGAAGGGAGGGGAGTGTTGGTGGTGAGTTAGTTGTTGGGACTTGGAAGGGTTCAGTGGTGGTGGGAAGGTGGTGAAGCGGTAATGGGTGGTGGTGGTCGTGCAGAGAGGGAAGCGAGTGATGGTGGTGGTGGGGCTGTGGAGGTGATGTTGTAGTGTGGTGGTGGTGAGTGTTGTGGAAGTGGTAGTGGAGATGGTGAGGTTGTGGTGGTGGTGGTGGTGGTGGAGCTGTAGAGGTTATGGTTGGGTGGATTTTTGAGTGGGTATTTGGGGTTTGAAGTTGGGTTTGAATTTGGGTGAGTTTGTAGTCGGGTTTGGATTTGAATTATTGGAATTGAATTTATTTTACAAGTCGCACGTGTTTTCATGTGGCGCCACATGGCTACTTACGTGGCACCACGTGGCAATTTCTGTCAAATTTGAAACGGAAGTTAGAATTTGGTAACATGGGAAAAATTATACAATCTAAGGATTAAATTGAGAATTGTTTTTCTTGAAGGACCAAAAATGGAAATCATTAAGTAGTGTAACTGCAATTTACCATATATATTTATGGGTACATGCACATAGATATATATAGTGTAGATAGCCGCAAAGCCTTCGTATTCTATTATATACTTTACAAACAGTCTACCGCTCTCTCCCTTCAGCTTCTTCTCTTTCCTCTCATATCTCAATAACCATAATCACCTCTCTCTCTCTCTCCCATGGAACCGCCATCGTCAATGATTATCGGCAATTACCATCGTTCATGAAAATTGCCAAAAATTGGATTCATCTTAGCAATCATTGAGATGAAGAAAGAAGGAATAGGTCGCAGTTAAGGGTCAAGAACAGATTAGTTGAGGGTGGTGGTTGAATGATGTTAATTAGTCAAGATGGTGGTAGACAATGATTATTGGTGCCTTTGCTTTTCCTGCTTTTGTTGATACCGATTTGTTAGTGGTGGTTTTGATCATTTAGGAAATCTGTGTTTCTATATTCTATTCATATTCATTTATGAATGAGAATTGGGGTTTCAGGTTGGTGAGTGGTGGTGGGATGAAGCTGAGTTGGGAGAGAAATAGAGAGGAGCGAGAAAGATAGTAGTTTGAGAGACAAAAATGTTCAAATGGAAGTAGTTCTGCCCGCAGTTAGATGTCTCAGTTGACTAACTGGGCAGCGCAAAACAATGGGTTTGGGGTTGTTTGGTTCTGGGACAGAAAAGGGCACTTCGGCATTTATAGACTAAAAAATGTTGAGATAAGCTATTTTCTTAGTACTTCTAGCATTGTCTTTCCGAAGAAGGGGTGGTAGTATATCATCAGAAAAAGTCATGGGGTAGTGCAAATTTAGATCAAGTGGTACCTTTAATTGTCAGAAACCATAGGGTATGTAATTATCCCATAACTCAAAATTAGTCTTCACTCATCAGAGTTTAACATAATGTTATCAGAGATGGTGGTAAATTGAGGCATTGAAAATTCTAGGTGTATTTGCAAACTTCTAAGAAGTATAGCAATGTTGCTATTCCAAAACCCAGAAAATCACCTTTCTAGCAGTTAAAATCCTAAACTGACAAGCTTTCCATAACTTCAGGCCTAAAATCAACAGTAGGTAGTATATGATTATATGATCACTAACATCCTACATCCATTGGGTATAAAATCCTTTAGTATATGAGCTCGTGGGGAAGGTTGTTCATGTACTTCACCTATTTAGAATGGCGTGCATGTCACAGTATAATGTAGTAATGAAATATGTAAAAGCAATTGATTCAAACAACAGCTAAACAACTCCAAAATCTTTCTATGCTTCAATTCACTTTGGGAATATAATGATCCGGTCCGCCCAGTACAATATTGTTCGCTTTACCCGCCACGCAAAATGCACACACCTATACACACACGCCCATGTGGCTAGCGCACAGTTTTGTTCTTTCCAAGTTTCCCTAAAAACTGTTTTATACTAGAAAGTTTTAAGTTATTACTTATATGGCACTAAACATTATTCTTTCTAGCCGATGTATAATTGGGGGGTCGCATTCTACCACCCTTGAGGTGACTCGATTGGTCCTCCAATTGGCAATGTAGAACAATAGGTTATAGGTGATGTATCACCAAAGAAATAAAATAAAAAAAAACAATAGGTTATAAACGAATGCAAAACAGTCCATAGGCAGACAAATAGTACACTACCTCAAGACCTCTACCCCCTTTGAGACCCCCTCCCCTCTGTGGCACCTCTACTCTAACTACAGTGCTATAGAGCCCTCTACAGGATTAGAGTTTTCTTTGATGCAAAATTTGTAACGACTTGTTCACACCCAGTACAATATTGTACGTTTTGCCCGCCATAGGAACCGTGCGTACCCATACATGCATGTCCATATATCTGTTATGTAAGCTCTTCTAAATGTTTTAAAGTATCCGTGTTGGACACTCGACACTTGGATGAGAGTATGAGATCTGTGTTTGACATTTTTAATTGAATATTCAACTGAAAACCATATTTAGTAGTTCGACTTTACTATAAAACTGTGTATAAACTCTCATATTATGCATGAAATGCTTAATTGAACCTTGAAAATACCATTTATTCTATTAAATAAAATAAATATATAAGAAATATGAATATTTTGTGTTGTCCCAATGTTCTTAATATAAGATAAATTGACATTTACCTGCTCTCAAGTCCACGTAACATAAACCCACAAGGCCAACGCACGACGACGTTTTTTCCAAGTTTACTTGGGAAAAGACCTTGTACTAGGAAGGTTCTACGTCTTTACTTACATGGCATTAGATATTTCATTTCTTATCTGATGAGGTATTAGGGTGTTACATTCTACCCATTAAATTTACAACAATCTCATCGCATTACCCAAGTTGGGAAAGTTGCTCTCCCAACTGGCAATGTGGGATAGAAAGTTAATAGTAATCACAAAGCACTACATAAGTACCAGGTAACCTATCCTGAGAATTTTACCCATCTCTGGAACTTCAGCTTTTCTAATCACACCACCACAAAACCATTCATGAGTGCCATGGTAGTATGGCTAGAGGAGTAGAGAGAACCTGCGATTTCCATACAATCTTATGGGTTGTTTTGTGATTACTTATAACTTGCTATCCACATTGGTTGACTCTCTAAAATTAAGACCATAGGACACAATGATCGTAGTGAGTAAATAAAAGTGGGGAAAAATGTAATAATCCTTCCCACTTGGTTGTGGATCACAAGTTCGATAAGTACGTAATGAAATACCAGTTGCTATTAGACTAATCTGAGCTTAAACATTCGAGCTGGCCAAGTTGTTAGACCCCTTTTCCCAGGTTATTGAGGCAACATAAAGTGAGTAGTTATAAGAAAAATTGTTCACGATACCATGTTAGAAGAAAGGGCCACAGACAAAAGAAACACTAAAAACTAAAGAATTGGTGGCCTGCAATACCTCAAATCCTTCTAATGAGCCTGACCTAACATTAGCCGATGTGACATTTCTTTTGAGGTTACTTTGCAACACTAAATATCATTGTCTGAACTTAACGTCTTGAAATTATGAAATGGCAGGAAAAGGGCCAAAAGAGTAGGAAACATTGATCAGGAATATACAAGAGACAGTAATGCAGTTAAAACGTAAACAAATCAATCTTTTCCTAACAAAGAAAATCACCAATAAAGCAACCATATCCATGCCTTTTTTCCTCGGCGAAGAGGGAAAGCAACCAATATATATTAATGGAAGAAATCAAGCATATACTTCTGAATACTTGAGGGTGGGGAACACAAAAGAGAAGGGAGATAGTTAAATGTGCTAAAAAGTTAAGCAATAATGAGAATCGTGCAAGCACATACCTTCCAGAACCAGAGTATCTGTGGATCAGTTTCTTTGTAGCCATTATATTCAGTATGTACCTTCCAGTCATTGACTGAAATAGTGCTTTCACTCCCATGCAGCATCAAATCAAGATCTTCGAGTTCTAAACTTCGGAAAAATAGTTTCTGGAGCCTTGAGTTGCAAAGAATATCAGCAAACCCTTGGGCAAAATGGGCTACCTGCTCAGTTATAGATGTTACAAAACGATGTCGAATAAGAAGATCAACATACTCCTTCCTATTCCTACTATTCACAGCAATGCTTTTCCCACCAGGGCAAAGCTCCACAATTTTCCTAGATCCTAACTCTTCAATTTCTTGAACAAATGTTAGTCCCAGGGCATCTGAATCTACCACCTCAGCATCCATCTCCAAAAGTTTTTTGCAACTGTTGTACAAGCACGGATCTGCATCATGAATATCTTCCAAAGAAACATACTTTCCCGCCAATTGCAAGAAGAAAACACGATCAAAGACAATGCCAACTTGCACAGTATGCATTAAAGCCAGGGCAATTACCCTGCCAGAAAAGCTAAAATATTCAAGGTGCAAGGGGTCTACCTTGGACGCTGCAAATAAACACAATGTACAGAACCATCGTTACAAATTTTGAAAAGGAAAAAAAAAATTACTGATACACCTGTGTTAAATATGCATAGAATGCCTTCTCTAATACAATGCTGGTATCCAAAAAAAAAAAGAAACAAAGAAAATTGAAGAGAGATAGAAAGCAGGAAAAGTGAATGCAACCAATGACTTATAAGATGACTTGTTACTCTCACATTATATTCAAAATATTTTAAATTTGTGTGTTTACATGCATATACATGTTTCTATCCAGTCCTACCAAAAAAAAAAGCTAAACCAAATCCAAATGAAAAAGATCACGAGTCTTGAGAAACAACATAAAGCTAGCTCTAAAAATCCCAAGGAACGAAAAAAAATACGTTTGTCACAGAACAGGAGCGAATGGTCAGTGGTCACACAATAATGTCAAATTTAGGTGTGCGTCGTCCTAGACACCTATGTCAAACATCGACACTCTGCAGACAATCCTAAAAGCGCGTACAACACTTCTTAAATGTGTGTTAGAAATTAAATTTATAATATCCAACACTTCTTCAATAGTTTGTGAACACTACAGCATTACTTCTTGAATTCTCTAAACACATCCCATGTGATGAATCTATTCATAGTAATAATGTTTTGCACTCTACCAAATGCAACTTATATTGGCTAAATATGTTTTGAAATACTTATAAGATAAAAATATATGACTTTAAATTTAATTAGTGATATTCTCCATATTTTTCATTATCTTAGAACAAAGTATCTATGTATTTGATATATAATAAATATATAAAAATATAAATTTTTAATATATCCCAAATGCGTCTGTATCGTATCCATATCATATCGCGTGTCTGTGCTACTTATTAGGAGAAAAAAGCCTTTTCTTTCAAAAAAATACAATTACATGACACTATAAAATCAAACAAGTATTAAAAAATCATTAATAATGGCCCAAAATTAAGGTTTTGTACATAAATCTTTCCAAGAAGAAAAATTACAAAAAATGTTAACAAAAATGTAAATATTGAAGAACTACTCATTTTGGTGAAGTTTAAAAAAAATATTTGCTCAAACATCTTCTATTTTTGGTAAATAAACTTAATCCAAAAATTGATTCATTCACTCTGACTCGATAATTGATGAATAGAATTTTAATTGAACACTGGGCTTGACACATAACGTAATAAAAGCAAATTCAATTTTAGTTAAGCACTAATTAATTATGATATTAAGGTTCATATGGAACAAAACAATAGATAATCTAGGCATCAAGAACTTGCGCTTATTTATAAGAAATATACCAATCAACTTATGACAAAGATCAAGCAATCAAAAGTTAAGAATAAAAATTCAAATAGAATCTTGAATCAACTTTTCATTAAAAAGGTGATTTTTATAGATGACAAATGTGATATGTTTTAAATATTAGTGTTTCTTAAATTGAATACAACAAATTAAAGGCTAATAACAAATTCGTAAAGATTTGAAAACTATCGCTATATTGATGAAATAATCAATAAAGCTTAATGCATTCTTAAATTTTTAAAAATATAGAAATGTGTTTGACTTTCCATTTAGCTGCCATAAATTGAAGGTTTTACACGTTGGTTAAATAACCAATAATTACATACAAGTCAGAAGAACCAACTAATACATGAAGTGTATGTTCCCAAATTTCCAAACTTAAAAATATTAGAAAATCGAGTTAGGATTTTGTAGCTCAAAGACCTAACATCGTATTGCAATTAGAAATGTAATTATATAATAGACTAAGATTCCGAGTTTTATTCCTTTGAGAGCAGTTTCACTGCATACCCTCCATGGTAAGATCGGAATGAGTAGTTCTGTGGTGCACTAGTGTATCAAGTGCGTCTACAAGTAGAAAGCAAAGTGAGGAGTTTCAGTTGGTTTTTCCCTTGAAGAGTAGTCTTCAAAGTTTTCAAAGTAAAAAACTTGTTATTGATCTTGTGATACTTGTGTGAATGCCTATATGCTCGCTTGATATTTTCGCGAGCAACAAATTAATAGATCATTTAGGTTTTAATAAGAACTCTTCCTTGGTAGCTAGGCCTATTTATCCCCTCTAGTTACAAACAAGTCCTTTTGTTCATGTCCAATATTCATGCAACCAAATCACTAACATCAATGGAAAAAACAAAAAGCAATTCAAAATGCCTTTTGACAAACTCATTAGTCATTAGAGCAATCACAAGGAACGTTCAGTACAACAAAAATAGTTCACCTCATATGACCAGAAAACACATTAAAATCGTCCACAAGCCATACTACAATAGTAGAACATTTAGACCTGCATGAATTACATTACCGTAACTTATAAAATACTTCTAAATCTAAAAGCAATGTTCTATTAACAATTAAGCATCTAATAGAACATGAAAACACATTAAAAAATCTTCCACAAGCCATACTACAATAATAGAAAATTTAGACCTGCATGAATAACATTTCCGTAACTAATAAAATACTTCTAAACCTAAAAGAATACTTCTAAACCTAAAAGAAATTTTCAATTAACAATTAAGCATCTAATAGAACGTAGTCTATAATCTCTCAAATTAATCATGTAAAAAATACTTTCTCGGAGCATTATGACCCCTTTTTTATAATGTCTTGTCAAAAACGATTCCATCTCTAGATTTCATTTATTATGTGGATTTTTCGCCCAAGGAAAACATTTCAGAAATAAGTCGGCACCAATTTGTGGTCCTTTTGGATCACTAATTTTAGAACAAAACTAAAGTTTGTTACAAAACATCAGTGTTAACTGTTAAGCCTTTTCTGATAAGATCGTTGTCAGTTCAACACAAAGTGAATTTTGTCAATCTAAAAAGAGGAAACAGAAGGTGAGCTTCCTATATTGACATCATGAAGCACAAGTTTACTAACAAGGTGAAAAATGAAAAATCTATGGTGATCTTCTCGGTGCAATTATCTCTATGCGAGAATGTTATCCCGCAAAATTTGTACTTGTCTAGACTAGGAACAGCACCTAAACACACCACTTTAAGATATCTGCCACTTTTTTATAACCGAACGAAGTAGACTGTTAGAGAGTATTTATTCTTTGTGTCTTAAAGGTATTATTGTAATTGCATCGTGCTGTTATTTAATATAAATAGATGTGAGATAAGTAATTGTATCGTGCAGTTATTGTAATTGTATCGTGCTGATTACATTCCTAAAACTTATTTCCTAATTGAAGGCCATCATAATTGCTCACGCCAGCATCTCTGGCAATGATGCCATGCTAACATCACGATGACGTCAACTTCCGTACGGTTTCCGGTGTTCGTGATTACATCACCCAACTCGTCTCTATCTCCTTATTATGGTGATTTTTTTAAAAATAAATAAATTGAAACCAACTTAAGCCTTTTCCTATTTTAAAGCTTTTCGAATTTGGGGAACCTTTTGTTTTTCAATCTAGAAATTGAAGCTTTACCCGTAGTTTTTTATTCTTCGAATTCAACCTATAAACACCGAAAGTCCTATTATGGGTGAGAACTGATGATGATTTTATGTTTTCGTTGTTCTGCACTTGAATTTGACAAAGAAACTTCAGTAGGATATAGTTCCTGAGAAGCAACCTTTTGATATAGGCAACACACGGCATTTTTTGGGTAATACAAGGGGAGGCTTCACATGGGTGATTCTACTTGGCTCCTATTAGGTCTGGTCTAAAGCTTCCTTTGCTGATTTCATTCATTCTTCCAAACTATTTCACTGCTCCTAAGTCGGTTACCCTATTCTTGGTACTGTTGACAGTATTTTATGTTCTAAGGCTGTGACTGGTCTCATCTGGTCTATATATTTGATTATATCATCTTTCTGACGATTTTCTTGGTTATTTTTTTTTAATCAATTTGTTTATTGGGTTCAGTTGTTATGGCTGAGGGCAAACCAATGATTACGAAAGATGACGAGTTACCAAGATGTGTTACCTCAAAGCATCTAAATGGTCTTAATTATCATCAGCTTTGGGCTCACGCTTTTAAAGTTTTCTTCAAAGGTAAGAAGCGATTGAGTTTCAACACAGATGCTCCTCCTGCCCAAGGAGATGTTAAATTTGCAAATTGAGAAAGTATATATTCAGTTGTTACTAGTGTTGCACCCGGAGTACCATTTGCTACATCATTAAATAAACACACCGAGTAAATAATGTCAAATAAATGGACGACAACGTAACATTTGAAAGTAGATCGTACATTTAAAAAAAAAATGTAGTTCAATAGTCATTGATCTGAAATCAAATTTATTTTTAGTATGACTGGTTTTTTTAGTAAATCATTTAATAACAATGACTCAAATTATAGACATCGATTCACCATAGATACTATAAAATAAAAATAGAGAAGTCTTTATTTTTTTGAAAAATAAGATAACACGGATCCAAGGATTGCCGCTTAGGCTTTTGCACAAACTCTTAATCTCAACACCGGCAAAGTACTCAGATAGGTGATGCTAGTGGTACTTTCAGCCAATAAATGATTACAATTCACACTATGTGGGTCACTCCTGGACTCCTAATCACTTAACAAACGTGAGTCACTATGCACGTTTTTACCGTAATCGTTACGATATTTGATGGGAACACCACATGAAATTCCACATGGTACTCCGTGAGCACCGAATAATTACTCATCAACCACCCCGGCATCTAAGTCAAACGAAATTGAAAAGAAAAAAATAAATAGACATTAAACACATTTCTTTTATCTATTAATTATTATCAAAACCAATAAGAGTAAAAAAAAAATATTGCCACTTTTTTTCTTTCCTGAATAACTAAACAAAATAAAGAATAGCTCCGACTTTTTTCTTCTTTTTTCTTTTCTTTTTCTTATAAATAACACGTTCTTTTACTCTCCCTTCCTTTAATGCAAACAGAGGCTAAAATTGTCATATTGTCACTTCTGTGGATTGTTTTTTGACAATTCAAAAAAAAAATGGGACTCTCTTACTGGTTCTTTCTTAAATTAAAGTAAAATTTTGAAGGTTTATGATCTTTACGAAAAAGAAAAAACACCCCTAAGTATTCAGGTAAGTCGCTAGCTGATTATTATAGTAATTTGAAGATTCTTTAACATCAATTGTCGCAACATCAGCCTTTTACTATTGATTTAGTACAATAGAGGCGTCGTGGGAAGTATTTAATGGTTGTATCTCTACCATTTGGTTTGGTCCTTAATTGACCTACATGGGTTCAAAGATAGATTCTTTCAAGTTAGGCATTGCCTATTGGTTATTGCCACTAATAAGCTCCTGTTTAGGATGTCTAAAAAGCTTGACTTTTAAATGATTTAGCTTCTTTTTTTAAAAAAAAAAAAATTAAAAAAAATTAGTGTTTGGGATAGTTTTTCATAGTGACCGTGTTTGGGCGAATGTTACTTATTGGCTTATTAACTTATTTTTGCTTAGGATGTCTAAAAAACTTGGCTTTTAAGTGATTTAGCTTTTTTTTTATAAAAAAAAGAATAAAAAAATTAGTGTTTGGGATAGTTTTTTATAGTGGCCATGTTTGGGCAAATGTTGCTTATTGACTTATTTTTGCTTATTTTAGCTTAAAACCTATACAATTTGGCTTATTAGCTTATTTTTACTTTATTTTTTTTCTAAATATTTTTAATATTTTAATCAAATTTTTTTACTTTTTTGGCTCGTCTCAATGAGAGGAGTCTAAAAAATGTAATAATTTAACTAAACGAAAAATCAATGATGGCAAATAAGCCAATAGGCCAATAAGCCAATAAGCCAAATTCACTCATTCAGGGCCAGTATCTTTTTTGCTTATTTGCTTTTTATTAAAATATTTAATATACCCTTACTTTTTGTTTTTAAGTTGCAATGTTTAGGATATAGACACGACTTTTTTTGTTTTTGTGAGGAGGATTGAATATTTTAATTAATAGTATTATAGTAATTTTAGTTCAACAAGAATTAGAGTGTTTGGGATGTGTATAGGTTTTTTTCTTGAATTAAAAAATAAAAAAAAGTTAGTTGGCTTTTTTGAAAAACCAAACAGTATGGTTTAAAAGTTGACTTTTTGTAAAAAAAATTCATCTTTTAAGTGATCCCAAACAGGACCTAATGCTTATTCTAGGTTGCTATGTTCTTGGTTGGGGCAATCATCTGATGTTCCTAGCTCCTCTTAGCTCTTCTCTAATTTTAAATTATGTTAAATCCAAGGTTTTTAAATAGCACTACCAAAATGCATATCAATGACAGAGATATAGCCATATATCGATCGATATTGGATAATATTCACTGATATATTGGTAAGTATCAGTATCCTAAAAAGCATAGACGATTTTACGAAAGAAATGAGTCGTGTCGAACACCCGTGTAGATATTGACACTCTTAAAAGTATGTTTGATACTTTTTAAACACGTTTTAATTAAAGAATTAAATTTATAATATCAGACATTTTTATAACATTGTGAATACCTCCATAACAATTCTTGAACCTTCCAAACAAGTCCTATGGTATGAATATTTTCGTGTTAACAACATTTTGCTTCTTTGACCGACAACTTATGCATATGAGTTTTTAATTTTGAAGTAATATATTGCATGTTTTTCATTCTTTTTGAATAAATTATTCATATATTTGGAAAAAAAATAAATGTATAAAAATATAAATTTTTAACGTATCATAGACGTGTTGTATCCTGCATTGTTGAAAAAATCGGTGTATTTGCGTGTCCATATTCATGTTATTGTTCATGCAACTTTGTTGGTATCTAGGAAGCATGGATACGGAATACGGATACAATACAGATACTGCGATACGATAAAATTAAAAAAAAGTAAGATGCGGATACGACTAAGATACGTTTGTAAAAAAATTATTTTTTATAGTTTGGAATATTGTATTATTTATAAAACTAAACTAAAAGCAAGAATTATTCATTTTGTTCTTAATTTGAAACATTCAATAATTATCAAAATCAAAAATAACTGAATAAATAATAAATAAAAAAAATTTCATTAAGTATAACAAATATTTAGATGGTAGTAAAATCATAACAATAAAACCAAAATATCAAATAAAAAAAAAATAATTTTAAAAAAATAAGAAAAATTGAAACGTATCCAAAAAGTATCCCACCCGTATCCAAAACGTATCCCGTGCGTATCCCCCCTTATCCCAGGCGTATCCAAAACATATCCAAAATTGAAAAAATAAAAAATTATTTTTAGATACTTCTTAAGCGTATCCGATACGTATTCCCGCGTATCAGGACGTATCGATATTCGATACGCATCCGATACGTGTACGGCACTATTTTCGGAGTATCCATACTTCATAGGTTGGTATTGAAGATCCAAAAATCCCGCGATACACCAATGCGATATGCATTGGCTGATGTTTAAAATTTCGATTGAACCTATTTTATTGTTTATATAGACATGCTCAACTAAATTAAACTGCATAAATGTAATTTGGAATCAACAAATGGTAGCTTCATTTCCTACAAAAAATTGTACAATCTATGCTTTTTTTATGTTCCAGAAACAACAAAAAACAAAACATTAATGCAACATAGGAATTCATGAACATTTTCAACCTGGAAACACTACTATAATAAAATTAATCAAGAAGCCAAGGAACAATAAACACCTTAATCGGAGTATAAACAAGACGTGCATGAAATACAGCGCATACCAGGATTGGGGAAAAATCTCCTACGATCATTTGGGCAAGTGGAAAAAAGGGCATTCTGTGGATTGAAAATTGCTTGGCATACCAAGAAAAACCACTCTCGCAATACACCAGGCCCTGTAGCTTCTTCATTTTTGAACTCCATAAATAAACCACCGCGCAATGTCTCTGGGTCTGCATGCGCAATGTACTCAAATGATTCTGTCAACAATTGGGACCTGTCAATTAGCATCTCATGAAGTTCCTCATACTCATCCTTCACTTCAGGAAGCATCATCATCGCCAAATGCCTCCTAGATTCAAAATCTGTCACATCCTTGTGCGCAAGAAGCCATTCATGATCATCACTTCGCTTAGCATATCTAACAATGAGATAGCAAACAGAAACCTTTCTATGCCTCAATTTTGTCCAGAATTGTTCTTCAGCATCTTCATAAAGTTCAGAGATATTATTCAATTCCTTCAAAATAGCAAGATACTGGCCCCATCTTTGACGAAAAAGTTCAACTTCCCTTTTCTCTTTCACAACCAAGAACTCCTCCATTTTCTGAAGACATTTTTCCATTTTTTCCAATAAATCAGTAAAAATGCCATGAAGAAATTTAATCTCTTCACCATAACAGGGAAGGTTAAAATCACCCATACAAAATGGCATCAATATTGAATGCCCCAAACCCACCTGCTCCGTGATTGCAGTGCGTAGAGGGAGCAAGAATGCCGTGAGATCACGAACGTCACTTGGCAATGGCCCCATGCTCGTTGACTCCATACTTGACACCAGATCATTAGACAGCCTAACGGCAAGCTCTCTAATAAATGGGAAAATCTCTTGAACTACAATCAATGCCTCACTACCGTCATTGTTTTTCAACCCCGGTCCAATGCCAATGTATTCCACCATTGACCCAAGACTACTTCTACATAAAGAATACAAAGGGTCATCATGAGCAGCTCTAGCGAGCAACTTACAAAATTCTAACAGTATTGGTGCACAGAGTGAGTGTACAGGTTTTGGCAACACATTCCGACTCGAATCAACAAATTGCCGAATCGATGCATCAGCACACTCCTTGTTACCCTCGTGCGGCGATGTGTAGAGCATGACTAAAGCCGCTGGGGCACATGCAGATAAAAATACCTGGAGATGTCCGGCGGCTTCCTCGTTGTTATTGTGAGGCGTCATGTTCAAGAACTCCATTAGCCTGGACTTGACGAAGTTCGCAGACCGCGTAACCTCGCCCTTACAGAGCTTTAAGATCAACAAAACCATCTCGTCGATCACTTGCCAGGCTCTCGGGTGACGGCAACTCCGCAGGCAACCCACCAATTGAAGTACCGCGTCGTTCTGAATCGAACATTCATCTAAAGAGCGCTCCCACTGAAGCATCTTCCCCCGATAAATCAACCTCTGCTCGAATACCGGAATTCCGGTAATCGCTTGAATGCGTTGGTGGATCGATCTCACTGAATCATCAGAATTCGCGTGTAGAACAAGAGTACCTTCGGAGATCATTCTAACGAAGAATTGTAGTCTCGGTAGCGGTCGAATAGACTGAAAGTGAGTGGGGGAAGAGCAAAGTGAAGATCGAGCATCGGAAACCCTAGAATCAACGTGAGATTGTTGTTGCTGCTGCTGCTGGTTGGTGTGGTGAGGTGGAGTGATCTGATTGGTCGAGGTGGAGTTGACGGCGTTGGGTTCATCCTTCCTCATCCTGACGGAGACTAAGTCGGATGAAGAGTCTTCGTCGTCGGTAGCGCCATAATCGTCCAATTTGCGCTTGGAAGAGAGGCGATCAAGGCGTGGATGTATGGAATCGATCGAGGTCTCCACGCGAGACATTGAAGGGCCTCGCCGATGGTGGATTACGGTCGGTGCCGTGAGTCCATCGATTCGAAGAACCCCTCAAACAACACAGGCGCTGCGTTCATTAAGATTCAAGAAGCCGAATTCGAGGACTTATTTGAGTCCTCGGAGAGAGAGAGAAAGAGAGATGGGGGCGAAGTTAGAGGGGCGGCGAGGGGAGAGAGAGAATTAGGCCATGTTTGGTATAAAATCACAAATTTTGTTTATTTTTATTTTTTTTGGATTTTTTCGTCTTTCACTAAATTTTTTTACTTTTTGAATCTTCTAAAAAATTTAATCAAAAAATAATAAAAAATTCACTAAAAATATAAATAAATAACATAAAATTTGACTTATTAAATTTTTTTAATTTTTTTTTTTGTAAATTTTTTTTATTTTTTTTATTTTTTTATTTTACCTCGGTAAGAGATGATTAAGAGTATAATAATTTGAATAAATAATAAAAAAATTAATTAAAAATAAAAATAAATAATACTAAATAAATAAAAAAGAAATTATTCGAGAGAGAGCTTTAACTTGTGTTTGGTTTGATTTGATTTAGTTTTTTTTTAAAAAAAATTTGTTTATTTTTATCATTATTTTATGTTTTTAGTTAGAAATAACATAAGAATAGCCCTAAAGTACTAGAAAAATCATTTAAAAGCTTTTTTAGTGGTTTTTTTTATTTTTTATTTGTTGATGTTAATTTTTTGCTTTTTTAATTGGTTCCAAAATTCTAAACATTACTCTCATTTAAAACAATATTTAAAAAGTGTATTGAAAATCTAATTAAAACAAAAGTTAGATCTTATTTGGGAGGAAAAATAAGAATGTTATTGGTAGTAATTAAATATTTAGTAATTTAATTTCAAAAGTAATTATATGCAAACATTTCGATTAATTTAAGAGTCTTGCTCAGGAAAGAGAGATAAAAAATTTATTAAAGTTTAATACTTTATTTTTTATTGATTGTATCTAAATTTTAATATTAGCATGAAAGAGAGTAAAAATTGAATTTCTACTTAGCTCAAAAATATTGTTTCTAATTAAATAAGTTATTAAAATTTATTTTTTATTCTTATTCATTCTAAATAAAAAATTATAAAAATCTAAAATGACATTCTCATTCTTTCTTAAGACTTTAACCATCCAAACATGGAGCTCCTTATAGAGAAGGAAATGCTCGGCAAAGATACGCTATGTCTCTCAAATTACCAAAATGCACCTGCTTCCATTTCCGTATTACAATAGTCTGGATTTCCAAGGAGGTCAGAACTGTCAATTTACAAGGATATTTTTTTATGGATTACACCGCGAAATTAGGCCGGTTTATAATAAATTTTAAGAGGCTTTTTTAATGGATTTCCACATCTAGAAAGTCAAAAAATAAAATCAGTTTTATATCTACTTTTTTCAAGTTTAAGTCCCATTATACTCTTATTTTTTTAATATATTTCTAATTCTATTTAAATATTTAGCATTAATTGTTTAACTCTCAATCACGTTTGATTATTCTTCAAATGAATTAAAATAATTATTACTCCATTATAAATGAAAATAACTATAACCGTTGAGAAATTTTCTAATTTAAAACTTAAAAATTAAGTTTTAAAATTTAAAATTTAAAATTTAAAATTAAGAAACTTCTCAATTTTGAGATTGAGATTTAAATTGGAATTGAGAAATTAAGTTTAAAATTGGAAAAAAATTTAGCTTAAAATTTGAGAAATTAGTTTTAAAATTGGAAAAATAAAGGAAAGCAGGTAAATTTTTTAATTTTTTAAACTGAGATTTTTTTTCTTTTTCAAAAGAAATAAAAATTTCTATCAAATTCTTTGATTTTATTATTTTTATATAATTTTATATTCAATATGAATCTTATTTGATAAGTCTTAATAAATAGTATCAAAAATATTAATTTTATTAAAATCGAATCTATGTATTGAAAGTCAAAGAATTTTAGAATTTACAATTAAAGATTTAGAAAAATGAGATTGTATCTACAAATAAGGAAAAAATTGTCATGATCAATTTTTAGATTTAAAAATGGGACTCTATATTTAAAATCTTAGTAATAAGACTTATACTTATAAAAATATTTTAAATAAGATTAATAATTAATTAACCCTAAATTGAACCCATATTTATGATATTTAAAAGGGTTATTTTTTTAAAAATAAAGAAAAACTTTGTAATTATTTTGTAATAGGTTTTTTCATTTTTTACTTTTTATTAAAATATCTATACATTTTTACTTTGTATTTTTTGAGTTATAATGTTTGGAAAATACAAACACGATTTTTCTATGTGCATATTGTTGACCTAACTATGTTTTAACATATTTTGATGATAACAAATTAAAATTTTTAATTGTGCAAATTTAGTGTGTTCACAGGACTTTAATGATACAAGCACAATTGAGAAAACAAAATGAAAGTCATGAAGCATAAAGATCATAATCAAGCGGCTAAGATCCATGAAGTACGAAAAAAATCAAGAAGAAAAGAAAAAGACTTGAATAACTTGAAATTTTTCTAAATATAAATACACTAGAATATATGTAAGTTCGCATACCATTTGTAATATTTGTAAAAACTCATAGGAGACCTTAGATGAATCATAGGTTTGTTAAATATTTCATGACAAATCATTTTCAAAGTATAAAATGTGTTTTAAAATATTTCAAAAGAAGTTCGGCCGAAAATATATAAAAATTGTGTGAAGAAAATTGGCATACCTTCGGTATTTTGGCCATAACTTTTTGTACAAAATGAATTTTTCTATGAGATTTAAACTATTGGAAAGTAAACTTTTAGAACTTTAATTTGAACACAAGAATGACCCTATTTGAAATCTGGATGAAAGAGTTATGGTCATTTAAAATTGGGCAAATTGAGCAATGCGATTCAGTCAACTGAAGGCTGGTCAAGTCGACTGAATGGGCTTGTCCAGTCGACTGAACATGATATAATTTGAATATTTTTAGGTGCAACGGCTAGTTTGACCATTACCACATTTAACCCAACCGCTAGTTCATGTTTTTAGCCTATAAATAACCCCCTTAAGCCTTGAAAAATACATAACAAAGCCCTCCATCATACTCTCTCATATACATCAAATTTTTGCTTCAAATTCTTCATTTTTATAAATCATTTTTTGGAGAAAATCTTAGAATTTCTCCATTGAGCTTCTCACTTATAAATTATTTGGAGTGAACATTTGTGTGCTTTATTTGTATTTATATGCTCGCTGAAAGAGCTTATTCATTATATAATCCTATTTGAATTTCTTGTTATTCTTGTTGTAACTTGATAAGGTAATTCTCAAGAAAGGTCATTCGGCCTATTGAAGAAGAGGGGGAACTCTGCCTATAAAGAGTGTGTACTTGAGGAGAAAATATTCTCAAGAGAGGTTACTCTACCTAGACTAAAAAGAGAGTTTGTTCCGCCTACTGAAGGAGTGTTTAGTAGAATTCTCATAGTGATTGGCTTAAGATAAGGACGTAGACCGGTGGGCCGAACTTTGTAAATTTTGGTGTCGCATCTCTCTAATTCTATCTATTTAATTCTGCACTTTAAATTCTATATTTACTTGAATTTGTTTGTTAAAGAATACTTGCGGACATTTGGGATTACATATTTAATTAGGTCAATATTAGCATAAAATTTTTAAATACCCAATTCATTCCTCTTGAGATTGCACCTACACTATCACATACAATTGAATTTTTAATTCATAGTATTATAGCCATTTCATTTTTAAAAACTTGGTGAATTTATAATGTCAATAAGTTATTTTTCTTGAAAACAAATAAAAATGTTGGTTATTTTTTCGGGGATATCAATTAGCTGGCATAAAAATGGCTTTTTTCGCTAACAAAATCAACTTTTAAGCTATCTCAAATATGGATTAAACTTGAAATAAGAAGTATAAAATTTAATTTATTGATGTATTTTAACCTATTTTTATATTTTTTAAATATTTTTCAAATTTTATTTTAATTCTTTTACCTTTGTAGCTCGCATCGATGAGAGGAATTAATGAAATTAAAAAAATTCATCAAAAGATTAAAAATCATTAGAAACTAAAACAATAAGAAAAAAATATAATTTATTGGCTCATTTTAATTTATTTTTATCTTTACTGAACATTTTTCAAATTTAAGTCAAAATCTTTTACGTTTTCGGCTAACTTGGATAAGAGAAATTAAGAAAATAAAAAATGATAAAAAAATTAAAAAATTACAAAAAATAAAATAAAGAGCATAAAATCTGACTTATTAACTTATTTTAATTTATTTTTGTCTTTTCAATTTTTTTAAGTTTTAGTCAAAATATTTACTTTTTAGCTCAATGAATTAAAAAGGATTAATAATTTGATTAAACAATAAAAAATGTTTAAAATAAAAATATTAAATTAATAAATTATTATCTCGAATGAAAAGTATTTTTAGGTCAATAATGCTACATTGACCAAATTATTTTATTATATTATTTTAGTAAATGATGTGATATAATCACAAATATTAAATATGAGTAGAATTCAAGACTCATTGGCCCCGTTTGGGTATTCCTTGCTTATTTTTTTATTTGCTTATTAGAAAATAAATCAAAAAGCATTTAAGCCACTTTGTTTGGCTAATTTGTTTATTTGCTTATTTGGCTACCCAAACGAGTTTATTTGCTTATTTGCTTATTTACTTATTTGGCTACCCAAACGAGCTTATTTACTTATTTGCGTGGCTACCCAAACGAACTTATTTACTTAATTACTTATTTGCTTATTTGCTTATTTGACTACCCAAACAAGCTTATTTGCTTATTTGCTTATTTTCTTATTTTCTTATTTGTCTTATTTGCTTATTTGGCTAACCTTATTTGCTTATTTGCTTATTTGCTTACCCAAATGAGCTTATTTGGCTATTCAAACGAGCTTATTTGCTTATTTAGTTTTTAACTTATTTAGTTACCCAAATAACGTGACTTATTTTTTGTCTTATAAGCCAATAATAAAATAAGCAAGGTTACCCTCAACGGGGCCATTACATTAATATTTTTAATTGTGTCAGATCATTTAATGAATTAACTTCATGAAAATACTTTAATCACCATAATATTATTAATTTCAAACCGTAGCCAAGCTTGATTTAACTTTTATGAGCTAATTTTAGGTTATTAATGGGATGCATAAAAAGTTATTTTTCATATTTTTTGGAAACATAAAAGTTAATAAACTAATTTTTTTAAGAATAATGTATGTTTTTACTTTGAAAAATATTTTGTGATGTCTTTTTATTTTTTTTATTAAAATATTTAATATATTCTTACTTTTTGTTTATAAGCATATTTGGAGTGTATTTTTTGTTTTAATTATTTTTTGAGAGTAATTATTTTTGAAAGAGAGCTCACTTCTTATTTTATCAAAAGCATTATTATCATGCCATACATTGCTTTTAAATTCGTTTAAAATAAAAATAGGTTTTTCTTATAAGAAAATACATAAATTATCTTGTTACACTAAACGATGAATTATCTTGTTATACTAAATGATACATATCAAAATTGCAAAATTATTACACAAGTCCTACAGAGTGAAAGAGGAAAAAATAGTGAAGGAAAAATCGAGGAAGCACAAGAACCCGACTCCCCCATCGCCAGCAACGCCACTGTCATCCTTCACCGGCGCTGCCGTCGCCAATCACTATCGCCGACTTCGATGCCGTCGCCAACGCCGACCACCGGCCACCACCTTTTTTTCTATCTCTCCCGCGATGAGTTTCTCTCCCCGTTATCCCTTTCAGTTTTCCATATGGTTCTTTGATTAGGTTTGGACCAGAAACCACCAGCACCACCAAAGGCCACCGGCACCTCCGGCACCCCTAAAAACCTCCCGTGTTATCGATCAACTCCACACGCACACACACCGCCATATTCATATATTATTGTTGTGTACTGTTTTCGACACAATCTACTGCCACTGCCACTTGAATCCCTTGAGTTTAGCCTTTTGACGACCTAATGGCGCAAGTGAACGGGATTGATCATCAAAAAACTGTTTTGGCGGACCCAAATCAAAAAGCATAATTTTATAATTTTATGTATAAAAAATAGTTTTGGGCCTACTTTGAACCACCATAGCGGTCACCCCATACCATAAGTTTTGTTACCGCCTACGCTTAGTCGCGAATGGCTATTAAAATCGATAATTGTACGCACATCTTAAAGTGGAATCGAAAAAACAAAAAGAATGAAAAAAAAAAAAAAAAACAGGGGCGGTGCACGGCCTGTGCGTGCATGGTTGGATTGCTTGGGCCATGTTCGGCTTGTTTTATTGTTATCTTGCTTTTTTTTTTAGTTTATCTTACTTCTTATTATTAATAATAATTATAATAATAATAATAATAAAAATAATAAAATAATAGAATCAGATTAAAAACTTATATTAAAAATTTATATAGTCAAATATTAAAGATATAAGCTTAAATATTTTAAATAATATAAAAATAAGTATTTTTTTTACATGATTTTAATCTTTAATAAGTTAAGATTTTAATAAAATTAAAATATTAGTTAAATTTTTGTTAGAAAGATTTAAACTATAAATTCTTATCAAAAAATTATGTGAGATCAATTCGATTTATAAAAAAAATATATACAAGGCTTAAAATTTTTAACAAAGAAGTTGTAATAACAAAATTTTATATTTTTCTAACTAATGAAGATTTAATTAAATTATTAGTTAAAAGGTTTAAATAAAATATTTAAATTAAGTCACAACAAAATTATAAAAGTTCTTATTAAAATTAAACATTTTTACGTATTATGAATTTAATTAATTTTTATACTTATAGAATTAATTTTGAAGTTTAAATATTTAAGATTTTAAATGTAAACAAGAGTTAGGAATTTTAATAAATTAAATAACGTATTTTGCATAAAAGATATTGTTATTAAATTAGAATAAGATTTAATTGAAGCTTTCGTTAAAAATTAACATTGTGAATCTTAGTTAGTTTATGAAAACCTATTTTCAAAGCTTAAGAACCTAAGGTTATATACTGTTGGAGAACAATCTCATTCTTAAGATTGTTAGAAGAAATCCAATACCACAATAAAATATACATGCTCGGTGATTCAAAAAATATATCTTTATTAACTTTTAACAATTACAATAAACAGAATTTACAGAAAATAAAATACATAAATTAACATGAACAGAATATGCAAACTGAGTCCTGCAAACGTAGTTTCCTTAAGAATGATTCACCGCCTACCGAGAGTGTTGTAGGTTTTCCACCGGCGTCACT
>JAOTRH010481599.1:0-25348 GCA_034768845.1 Heliamphora exappendiculata | reverse complement strand
ATATACATGTGATTATACATGCAAAGTTTTGTGGGAAAAGCTTTTATTGATTGGAAGAACTTAGAACACAAGTTCTTATGTTTTTTTCAAAACTCTGAAATTTTTTGTTTTACGAAGAAACCACGTCAAGGCAATGCCTTTTGAACAGTGTGGATTTCATTTTTTTTCTCTTATGCTGGTTTTTGGAGCATGATATTTTGTATTATTGAGATATTTGTATAATTACAATTTTTATCTTAATACCTTTCTAACGGTATGTTTTCTGCGTGGTTTGGATGCAAATTGAGAGAGATATGATGAATTGTTTTTCTAGATCAAAACACTGAGATTCTGTTTTTTTCATAACATTAAAAGATGATGAACAACGCCTATTCGATGAACGGTGTGCTATGGGTTTACAAAATAAGGCTGCATTTGGTTGCCCAGAAATCCCAAATTGGGTTATTTGACTCATATATGCCCATATTAACTCATTTTGAGTATGGTTTGATCCGGTGGACTTGAGATTTAGGCTCCGTTTGTTTAGGCAAAAATATATTTTTTCAAAAATATTTTTCGTATTCTCTCGCATTTGGTATGAAGAAAATTAAATATTGATGAAAAATATTTTCCAATAAATGGAAATAAATTGATTTTGGTGGAAAATATTTTTTTATTTTTTAAGGGCGAAAAACATTTTCCACTCTTACCAGCGGGGGTCTGGGGGTCAAGGGGTTCGGAGTCCTAGAATTCAGAGAATCTGGGGTCTCGAGAGTGCCAGGGTCTGGTGGGGGGGTCTAGTGGTTGATCTTGGGAGTTCCTAGGAAAATGGGGATTCGGGGACCCGAGGCCCTGTAGGTCCGAGTGATCAAAGTCATAGGGGACTGGGGGTCCAAGGGTGTGAGGTCCTGGGGGTCTGGAGATCTAAAGTCTGGGGTCCTAGGATCTCGAGAGTTCAAGGTCTTCGGATCTTGGGATCCCGGGGGTCTGGTGCACCGGTGTCAGGGTTTGATACTAAAAATCATGGTTTTGAATTTTAGTATTTAATTTTATTTATTAATAAAATTATTTTTTCTATTTTTTGAGAATCGTAATGAGTAATGTATGCGTTTCAGTATTTATTTAATGTTGTGCATGAGTGTCTTTTATTATATATAATATTTTATTTGGTGTGTAGAGTTTGGTTTACACACATAAGATCAAATTATCGATTCTTATGAAATATAAGTTTTTTATTCACAGTCTTAAATGGAATTAGACACCTCATCGGTACGGTTGTAGTACAATGTTTTAGTAGATCTGTCTTGATTACAAGAAACAATAATTATTTTGACAATTATTCCGACTCATTGTGTTAATACACTTTGTGTATATTGAACAGGATCATGTTATGGTAATTAATTTTATACTGACTATATAAATTAATTTACACCCCATAATTATTATGAGTGTTTACGCTCTTAATCCTGAAATAATTATTAGACACGCATATTTAGTATTTGTTATTTTGATTAATTAAATGGTGTAATCTTTTATGTGTCTATAATCCCGGTGAGTTGGATAACGACAATAATTATATGGTGGATATTAATTATTGACGGAATTCACGTCCTGTGAACGGGATTGATGATACCCCCTTAAGAAAATTTATAAATTTTAATTATGTCAAACTTTATAGGTGGATCTTATAATCTGGTATGCCAGATAAGTTCAGCAGAAGGTCTTAAGAATTTTTTGAGAAAATCAATTAAATATAATTGTCAATAATTTAATTTAATTGGTAGGTATATATAATCTTAACGTGGAGAAAATAAAAAGTATTTAATAATAGGAGCTCGAATATTTCGATTTTGAAAATAAGACTGAGAGTGCAATTATAATTTTTTAGTGAAATGAATTATAATTTATATTTTTATAAAATTATTTATAAGTTGAGATAGGATTTCATAATTACATTAGGAGTCTACGTCTGATTTATTATACAGGTCTCTACTGTAACCTATTTATATGCTATTACAAAACCTAGTTGCCTGATAATTCATAATCAGTCTAGGGTTTCCACGTATTGTGAAAAACCAAAAAATATGTGACTAGATAGATTTTAAAGAATATGATAAATCAAAGTCCACACTTTGTTCATGCTTTGGCATTCAGGAATACAGTAGAAGGCTTAACTTAGAGATTTGACTTCTTGTCAAAAACCATGGTGACTTGTTGACTAAAATTTGTTGCAGTAAATGGAATCAATCCAACCAGATTTTAAAAGATATAATTCTGAACTAACTTTAGAAGTTATACTAAGTTTTATTTTTTATTGTTCGATATCAAAAAGTTTTAATCTAGAGCCTATTTCGGCACTTATCCATTCGAATTATTTTTTGATAAATCATGTATAAAATCTAAGGATCTTAGTTTTTAACACTAACAATTGATATCAGAGACGTCTTTGATTATGCCTGTGATTAAATCATGGGTTTGAATAGATTTGGATTGTGCTAATTTTATTTTGTTTGTAATCTAGTCCCCGCTTTAATATTCATTAATTTTGCATATTTAATTGCATGATTTTTAATAATTATTATTTGATTATTTATTTTTCACCAAAATTTGGTTATGGTAGTTGAATGTGAACTCGATTGGAGGCATAGAATTATATATACTCTTCTTCCTCCTAGACTTGGATGTGAACTCCTAATATAGAGGCATTAGATCCTTGTTGTAATAATGAACAAGTTGAAGATTATGATTTGGACAAAATTTTTAAGTCTCGTGATAATTTTAAAGTATTTTTTTGAAGTTTAGAGTGAAAAACCATGTTTGGGAGTCAAAAAACGCAATGAATAGCGCGACTGCGGTGCACCTTTTCATCATATATCACTTAAGCAAACTCAGACTACTCGAGCAGTGGTCACTCGAGCAGTGGACCGCCAGTGCGCATTTTGAGAGGATTTCAGAGTTCTGGTGGCTGCAGGATGTTGTTGCGGCAGAGTTCTATTTTAGACAGCATTGCAAAGGAAACACAGATGAACAAGAACTCTTTGACTTAAAGAGTTTTAGTTAGACCATAAAAGTTGAAATATTATGTATTTGTTTATTCATTTAAATGCGTGTATTGTATTTTCGATTTCTGTTTTCTATTCAGTTTAATTAATTCAGTTATTCGAAATTAATTTTTTGTAATAAAAAAATAAATTATTTTTTAAAATTAATTAATTAATTAATTTTGTTAAAGAAAAATTTAAAATTTTATTTTGTTACTTAAAAACACGTTTAAGATGGATTTAAAAAATCTAAAATCTTAGAAAATGTGCCAATTAATTTTGAATTTTTGAATTAATTAAAAGGGTTTAATTTAAATAAATTATTTTTTTAGAAATATATGTGATAGAAAAATAAAATAAAATTTTAAAAAATTTATTTGTTACACATATAATACGTAAAATTGTTAAAATCGAAATCTTTTGTAACGTGTGATTTTTTTAAAAATTATAAATTTATTTTAATTAAACATATTTTATAACCCTAAAAAATATTTTAAAACTTAAGCTGGTAAAGAAATTTATTCGCAGATAAATTCCACAGTCTCCATTACTAGTTTGTAAGTCATGTAATTAATTTATTCGCCGTCGAGTCAAGTGAAACTCGTGATAGGGCGTCTGATTTGGTTGGTTTTACCTATTGGAAAGTATTTTTTTTAGGAATTCATATTGTAATCTAGCCTAAGTTGTGATGGTGTTCGATTATAAAGAATTAAGCTAATGTTTGGCTTTATCTTTAAAGAAGAACGGGAACAACTTCATTTTGAGTGTTTCATCAGAAAAAATTAATAATAATTTTAACAACTGAGCAAATTTCTAGGAATTCATCTAGTGCTTGTAGGGATCCTCATTACCAAATCCAGAGAAAGATGGGAGCATTTCAATTATGTTGGATTTGATTTTATAGTTATTAGCCCAAATGCTTTTTAATTAGATTTTGATGATTTTTATAATTCATTTTCTAAGAATAAATTATTTTAAAAGAATAATATTTAATATTTCTAAAAAAATAGTGTTAACACAAAATGATAAATGAGTTAACACTTTTAAACATACAAGATGACTCATCTCTCAAATTAATTGACACTTAAGTATTATTGAATGAGAATATTTTGTGTTGATCCTAATTGATATTTGAGTCAACACTTTAAGGCAAAAAAAACCCTAGTGATCTCAAGTGTGTCAACACCTTTGAGCTAATGAGTTGACACCTTAACGTGTTTATTGAAAATGTTTCAAGTATTAAACTTTGAGTTGACACAAATAAAATTTAAGTCGACACAAAATAGTCGAGACTCTCTGCACTTAAAAAGAGTCGACTCAAACTCGACACTAAGTGTTTCTTCACTTTGGTTATTCAAAATTTTGAGTCGACACAAATTAAGTATAAGTCAACACAAAAGTACTGAGGTCGCTTGCAGATTTTATGAGTCGACACAAATTGAAGTAGAGTCGGCACAAATATATCGGGCCCGTCTGAAGAATTTTTTAGTCGACTCAAAAGTCCAAATGAGTCAACACAAAATCACAGAGGGTTCCTACACTTTTTTGTATCAACACCAAAGGAAAAATTAGTTGACACAAAAAGGCCCTCCCAAAAAGTTGAAGAACAAAATGAGTCGACACCAAAACCATTTGTGTCGACACCGTTGTGTTGGTGAAAAGAATGCAAAAATAGTGTCGACACCTACGAAGATCTGAGTCGATACAATCACTTGAAGATTCATGTCTTAGAAGTTTTGTGTCGACCCAAAAGAAAATGTGTCGACACCTGCGACGAAATTCAAAATATGCGACAGAGTTGAACGATTGGATTTTTGGCATTTAATGCTCCCACCTACCTCCAACAGTCATGAATTCTCAAGAGCTTATATAAGGAGTTACTCCTCAATATTTAAAATATGTGGAGACCTATATTCACTGTTGTATTACTTGATTTAAAGTCAAAATCCTTCAAGCTCTCATTTATTATTCATAACTCCAGCTCTTATATCTCATCTCTTTACTTCTTATTTATCGTCAATTATTTTTGTAAAAAGAGTGAGTGATACTCATTAACTCATCCCATCTATTGTATCAAAGGTTAATCACCATTTGTCCTTTAAGTGAGTGGGTAAATCTCATCAAAGAAAAACTCAAGAGATTAGAAGAAAAATAGGGGCGTACTTTTCGTAGGATTGTTTTGAAGTTGTAAAAGATTTTGAATACACCCGTAAGCATTCTATATTAGTGAAATTCTCAAGAGAAGTCTTGAGGAGTGGACGTAGGCTTGGAAGAGGCCGAGCCACTATAAATCTTGGTGTCTGGATCATTTTCTATATCCTTAACCTCTTTAATATTTGTATTATTTTATTCTTTGTTTATACTTGCATAATTGTTTACAATATTAAAAGATTTTTGAAAAAAATTTTTAAATTGTTATTATCTTTTTAAGGCCTAATTCACCCCCTTTTTGATTGCCTAGAACTAACAATTAGTATAAGAGCTTGAGCTCTCTTTTTTTTTTTGACTTAAACAGTTTGAGAGTTTATATGGCAATCACTAACATCGGACCTATCCAGTCTGAAGGTCAGTCGACCAATAGACCCTCATTATTCAATGGAACAAACTACAATTATTGGAAGGCTAGAATGAGAATCTACATTCAAGCCCTAGACTATAACCTTTTGAGGGTTATCATAAATGGACTCAGAAGACCTACCACAACCATTGAAGGAACAATCGTTCCTAAACCAAAAAATGAATTGACCGAAAATGACATAAGAAAGATTCAAAAGAATGCTAAAGCTATGAATCTCCTATATTGTTCTCTTGACCCCAATGAGTTCAATAAGATCTCAATATGTGACACCGCCAAGAAAATATAAGATAGACTTGAAGTTACCCATGAGGAAACTAATCAAGTCAAGGAGTCCAAAATAAGCATACTTGTTCATAACTATGAAATATTCAAAATGAAGTATAATGAAACTATTTCTGACATGTTTACTAGATTTACTGATATTATAAATGGACTAAAATCTCTTGGCAAAATTTATTTCAATGCAGAAATTGTGAGAAAAATTCTTAGGTGCATGCCTAAGAACTGGGAAGCTAAGGTCACAACTACCCAGGAAGCTAAAAACCTTAACACACTTAACTTGGAAGAACTTCTTGGATCTCTCATGATTCAGGAGATGAATATCAAGATGAACGATGAAAGTAACAACAAGAAGAAGAAGGACATTACTTTCAAGTCTTCAACTCATGACGATGAAACTGATGAAAACTCCTCAAGCGATGAGAACAAAGATATGGCCCTCATCACGAAGAAATTCAAAAGGTTTTTCTTAGAAATAAGAAACAAGGAAGAAGAAGGTTCTTCAAAAAGGAATGACACAAAGGCGAGCTTAACAAGTTCAAGGGCAATTCAAGCAAATTCAAAAATGATCACAAGAAAGACGAGATCGTTTGCTATAAATGCAAAAAGTCCAGGCATATCAAAGTCGAATGTTCTCAACTCAAGAAGCAGTTCAAAAAGAGCTTCAAGAAAGCTATGATAGCCGCATGGGGCGAAAGCGATGACAGTAGCTCCGAAGATGAAATGAAAGAAAATGAGGTTGCAAATCTATGTCTCATAGATAAGGAAGACGATGAGGTAACTCATGACCCTTTCTCCTTAGATGAATTACAAAGTGCATTTGAAGATTTGCATGATAACTTGAGAAAAATGAGTACTAAAAACTCTATTCTAAAAAAGGTAGTTCTTTCCTTGTCATGTGAAATTGAAATCTTGAAAAATAAAAAACTTATTTTATCAAAACAAATTTCTGTTTTGAAAGATGAAAGCAAGGTTCAAAATGAAAAGGTTAAAGTTCTTATTAAAACTTTTTACAAGTTCACTCTTGGAAAGAACAGACAAACTTCTCGATATGTAAAAATGTGTTTTCGACAAAGTCGAAATTTGATATAAATCAAAGAACAAACAAAAGTTCTTAAGTAATATTTTTTTCAAAACATCATCTAATCACTTAAATGCAACTTGTTTTCACTACTATGAGCATGGACACACTGTCACATACTGTCCACAAAAAAAAATTTCTAATTTATCTGTTAAAAAGGTTTGGATTTCTAAGGGAACACATCCTCAAGAAACTAACTCTAAAGGACCCAAAAAGATTTGAGTATCAAAAATCAAAAATCAAAAATTAATTCTTTTTGTAGGTATGTTTCAAGTTCTCATCCAAGAAGGGGATGCAGTATCTTGATAACGCTTGCTCAAGACACATGACAAGCGGCCAATCGATGTATGCATCCTTTAAACCAAAAGATGGTAGATTTGTAACATTTGAAGACAATAGTAAAGAAAAAATCATAAGAATCAGTTGTATCGCTAAAATTCTTTTCCCTTCTGCGCAAAACGTTTTGCTTGTTGATGGTTTAAAATATAACCTTCTTAGTATAAGTCAACTTTGTGACAAATGCCACAAGGTTCTCTTTAACCATGCTAAGTATATTATTGAAAATTCAAATAATAACAAAAAAAATTTTGAAGTCATAAGCATAAAAATATTTACACATTTAATCTAAATGACATTTCTAAAAATGACACAAAGTGATTAGTCACATCGAGTGATAATAGTAGATTGTGGCATAAAAAGCTTGAACATACACACATAAACTTAATGTCTAAACTTTTGCAAAAAGAATTGGTAATTGGGCTACCCCAAATCAAATTTAAAAAAGACAAAGTGTGTGATACATGTCAACAAGACAAACAAATTAAAAGTTCTTTTCATTTCAAAAATGAGATTTCAACTTATAGGCCCATACAACTATTGTACATGGACTTATTTGGTTCAACAATGACTCTAAGTCTTGGAAGTAAGAGATATGTATTAATTATTGTTGATTACTTCTCTAAATACGCTTGGGTGCTTTTCCTAGCTCATAAGGATGAAGCCTTTTCCTCATTTGCAAAACTGTCTCAGAGAGTTCAAAATGAAACAAGTTTTCAAATCATAAGTATCCGAAGTGATCATGGTAGATAATTTAAAAACAAAAATTTTGAAAAAATTTGTGATAAAAATGGTATCAACCATAACTTCTCTACTCCTAGAACCCCTCAACAAAGTGGAGTTGTTGAGAGGAAGAATAGGATCATAGAAGAAATGGCTATAACCATGCTTTATGAAAATAATCTACCATGATACTTTTGGACTAAGGCTGTCAACACGGCTTGTTTTATCGTGAACAGAGTCATGATACGGCATTCTCTTAAGAAAACCCCATATGAGCAATGAAATTAAAAAAAACCTAACATCAACTATTTTCGCGCCTTTGGGTGTAAATGTTTTATTTTAAACAACAACAACAAAATTTTGGGCAAGTTCGATGCAAAATCTGATGAATATATTTTTATAGATTATTCTTTATCTAGTAAAACCTATAAAGTCTTCAACAAAATGATCTATACATGTGATATTTGATAAAGTTAACCTTGGTTCTTTTAAAAAAATTTGTGAAGATGATTTGATTGACATAGAAAAATGTGTTAAAAATATCTTCATTAAAGACCAAAATAAGCCAAATCATTAGGAAGCTTCAAATTCTCAACAAAAATGAAGTTCAACAGGCTGCTGGACCTTCAAATCCTGAAAATCTAAATTTACCTAAAGAATTGAGGTATATTCATGGTCACTCAAAAGACTTAATCATTGGTGATCCATCTCAATGTATCAAAACTCAATCTTCTCTACATAATGTTTGTGATAATTTAGCATTTTTTTCAGACTGGACCAAAATATTTTGAGAAAGTCGAAAATGATAAGTTTTGGACTTTGACTATGCAAGAAGAACTTAACCAATTTGAATGAAACAAAATTTAGACTTTAGTCTCAAGACCTAAGGAACACTCTATCATCGATACAAAATGGGTTCTTAAAAACAAAATAGATGAGAATGGAGTAGTTCTTAGGAGTAAAGCTTGACTGGTAGGCTAAGGTTACAATAAAAAAGAAGGCATCAATTTTGATAAAACTTTTGCTCATGTGGCTAGACTTGAAGCCATTATGATGTTGGTTGCTTTTGCATGCTTTAAAATTTTCAAATTTTATCAAAAAGATGTCAAAAGTTCCTTTTTAAATGGTTTTATCTCGGATGAAGGTTTTGTGAAACAACCTCCTGACTTTGAAAATTCAGATTTTCCAAACCATGTTTACAAACTTACTAAAACTCTCTATGGTTTATAGCAAGCACCTAAATTATGGTATAAAAGGATCAGTAAATTCTTGATTGAAAATGAGTATTTTAGAGAAAAAATTGATACCACTCTTTTCATTAAGTCTCAATAAAATGATATGCTAGTTGTCCAAATTTATGTAGATGGCGTTATATTTTATGCAGCTAACGAATTTCTTTGCAAAAACTTTGTTAAGTGTATGTAGAACAAATTTGAGAAGAGTATGATGGGAGAACTCAACTAATTTCTTGGACTTCAAATAAAGCAAACACAAGAAGAAATCTACATCAATCAAGCTAAGTATACAAGGGACCTATTGAAGAGGTTTGGCATGCTGAAAGCAAAATTTATGGGAACCCCAATGTATTTTACAACAAAACTTGATAAAGATAAAAACGGTAAATCAGTAGATGAAAAACGTTATAAAAATATGATCGGATCTCTACTATACTTAATTGCTTGCCGTCTTGATATTATATTTAGTATTTGCATGTGTGCTAGAATTCAATTTAATCCTAAAGAATCACATGTGATCACTGTTAAGTGCATCTTTAGATACCTCTTAGGTACACAAAATCTAAGATTATCCTATTCTAGAGGAATAGCCTTTGAATTATTTAGCTATTCAGATGCTGATTTTACTATATGTAAAGTGGATAGGAAAAGTACAAGTGAAACATGTCAATTCCTAGGACACTCACTAATCTCATGGTTTAATAAGACACAGAACTCAGTAGTCTTGTCTGCACTCGAGGTTGAATACATAGCAGCTGATAGCTGTTGTGCACAAGTTCTTTGGATGAAACAACAACTAGAGGACTATGATTTTTGCTTAGATCATATCCCTATCAAATGTAATAACACTAGTGCAATTAATATATCCAAGAATCCAATAAAACACTCCAGAACAAAATACATTGAGATTAGACATCACTTTATAAGAAATTATGTGCAAAAAGGTAACATTGAACTTGAATTCATAGACACATATTACCAACTTGTGGACATATTCACTAAGCCATTAAATGAAGAAAGAAAATGTTATATAAAAAGAAAATTTGGTATGTTATGTGCTCCAAATTCATGATTAAAATGTCATACTAACCATGTATTTCCAATACATTTCAATGTATTTCAATGCTTTTCATATTCTAAATTGATATGTAAAAAGTGTCGACCTTACTTGAAAAAGTGTCAACACATATGTGTTTGAGTTGACTCAAAGCTATATAGAAGAGGCACTGCGGACAAAAGTGTCGACCTATTTCTATATAGTGTCGAATCAATTTCGACATTTTGCTCTCAGTAAATTTGGATTGACACAAAACTTAACCGTGTTGACTTAAATGGTCGAATGTGTCAACCCTTTCTAAAAAAGTGTCGACACAAATTCTTTTTCTGTACACCCACACATGCGAAGAAAAATGTCGACTCAAATGCTATTTGTGTCAACACAAATCTTTTTGCCTATTTAAGAGGCACCGGTCCCCACCATTCGTGTCGTTTCCTCTCTCTCTCTCTCTATCTCTCTTTCTCCTTAATTGTTCATCTCCCGCGATTTTTCCCTTCTTTTGAAAAATCGAGTCGACCTATCATCTTCCCTCCTCTCTTTAATCTGTCTTCTCGATCAAAATGATTGATCGGACGATCGAAAAAGGAAGCAAACGAATAGTCGATGAAGGCCCGTCGAACCCTAGGGCACAAAAGAAGAAAAAGACGGCAACGGCGATGGAAACCACTGCAATCGAGATGTCGGAGTCCTTAAGCTTCAAGTTGAACAAGTTCTAGAAACTCTACTTCTCCTCGTTTATGAATCGTAAGGTAATCCTAGGTCGTTCTATCGATTTCTCTTACTTCGATTCTATTGAAATGCATTTTAGAGACTTGTTCTCTAATCTCGGTTGGAAAGGATTACTCCAAAACTGTGATCCTCACTATTCCACACTGGTGAAGCTTTTATATGCACACTTCCATATTGCATCATCTCTAGCACCACCATCACTTCTTCGGTGAATGGGACTGTAATCCACTTGACTTCCTCAGTTCTTAATGAAATTCTATGTGTCCTTGCGGGTGAGATATTTGTTTCCTGCAAAGAGTATAAGAGATCTATTGAAATAGATGGATTCTCTTTTCACGATGCGGTAAGACAAATATTTGAGGTCGATAAAATTGATCCCTCCAAACCCCTAGAAGCCAACTCCCTCAAGCCAGAAATGCGAATCCTCTATCACATGGTCAACCATATCTTTCTGCCACAAATGGGGAGGTTTGGAGATGTCTCATACAAGCACATTTTCATCATGTGGTGTATTCTAGAACAAAAGAACCTCGATCTTGGCTTTTTTTTATTTCAGACATGCTCCAATCACATGAAAAATCTAATTCATCCCTCCTCCATGCTATGTTCTTAACAAAAAAAAAATTTGCCATTTGGCATCGATCTTTCTACTGAAAAAATGGTCTTGACAAAATTTTTTTTGCCATTTGGCATCTATCTTTCTGCTAAAAAAATGGTCCATTTTTCAAAACATCACTTGTATGGGGCATCTACTCTGAAATACATGCAGATTTCCAAAATCGACGGAGTGTGGACTACCCGCCGAGGTACCCTATCCATCCCTAAACCTCTCTCTACCTCTCGAGACTTTTTCCCTATACGAGTAAATTTTGATTCCTCTACTCCACCTTCTACCAGGATAGACACTCCACGACCTTCCTCTACTCCTTCTCATGCTCCTCCTCCACCTGCTCATGATGATGCATCACCTGCCCCCTCTGCTGCTTCTCTTGTTAATCTTTTTGAATTAGTTTATTTGATTAAAGGTTTATCCTCTTCTTTGACCTCATTTCAAAACAAGGTCGACTAAGACCTATTTGACCTCCATAGCACTATATCTTCTCTATCTGATAGAGTCAAGTATTTAGATAAGACCAACCGTGGCCTCCGTCGTGATGTTGAAAATACAACAGATATTGGGAGAACCCTTTGTAAGACCACGGATGACAATATTGTCTCCGTAGTCAATTGCAATAAGGCATTCCTTCAACAGGTTCCCAAAGAATATGATCAAGGCATTGTCACCACTGTGCAAACCAACTCGAGGCATGTAGAAGAGCACTTTCAATGGCTTTGGGATGCTTGGAGTAAGCAGTTCAAGTCGAAGAAAACAAAAGAAGAAAATGCTGCTCAACTATGGCATGAAGCAGATCTAGCTCTCGCAGCTGCTTTAGATGCCATAGTTGTTGCTGAAAAGAAGGACGAACGCGCTTACTCATCCAAAGAAAAGGCCTCTGAACGAAAGTAGAAGCAAGAAAAGAAGAAGAAATTCAAAGAGTTTATGGATGATCAGTGACTTCTACCTTTTGATGATTTCAAAAGGGGAGAAAAAAAGATAAAGAAAGAAAAGAAGAAGAAGAGAAAACATTTACAAACAATTTAACATTTAGTAGTTTTTATGGTTTGATATGAAGGAGAAGTTGTGACTTTAACATACATTCTTTTGTAATGACTGGTTGTTGTGAATGGTTTGAATATGATTATGGATGAATGTTTATCTCATATCTAATTTCTATATATGTTTGAGAATGTAAAATTATTTTTGACATCATATGATTGATAGCATATATATTCTATGATTGATGTTTGGGTTTTGAAAAAAATACTTTGCACATATCTAATTTGATACACAAATTTTAATAAATTCAGACTGCTTCTGAATTAAAATTGCAAATTATCTTACAAATGTATATTACATTGTTGTTGTATGCCTAGTTATTGTGTTTGTATATATTGTTTAAGGCATAACGATAAAGGAAGAACTTTTGTTGAAAATCTTTTTAAATATTTTCTAAAAAAATATTGTAATCATCAAAAAATGGGAGATTATTAGCCCAATAACTTTTTAATTAAATTTTGATGATTTTCATAATTAATTTTCTAAAAAATAAATTGTTTTAAAAGAATAATATTTAATATTTCTAAAAATGTAGTGCTGACACAAAATGACAAATGAGTTAACACATTTAGCCATATGAGATGACTCATCTCTCAAATGGATTGACACTTAAGTATTCTTGAATGGGAATATTTTGTGTTGACCCTAATTGATATTTGATTCAACACTTTAAGGCAAAGAAAACTTAATGATATCAAGTGTGTCAACACCTTTGAGCTAATGAGTTGACACCCTAACGAGTTTATTGAAAATGTTTTAGGTATTAAATTTTGAGTTGACACAAATAAATTTTGAGTCGACACAAAAGAGCTGAAACTCTCTGCACTTAAAAAGAGTCGACACAAACTAAGTTTGAGTTGACGCCACTTTGAGTTGACACAAATTGAGTATAAGTTGACACAAAAGTACCGAGGCCGCCTGCATATTTTATAAGTCGAAAAATTAAAGTAGAGTCAACACAAATTGAAGTAGAGTCGACACAAATATACCGAGCCCGCCGGAAGAATTTTTGAGTTGACACAAAAGTCCAAATGAGTCGACACAAAATTACCGAGGGTTCCTGCAATTTTTAGTGTCGACACCAAAGGAAAAATGAGTCGGCACAAAAAGGTCCTCCCAAAAAGCAGAAGAACAAAATGAGTTGGCACCAAAACCATTTGTGTCGACGATGTTGTATTGGTGAGAAGAATACATAAATAGTGTCGACACCTATAAAGATCTTAGTCGAATCAATCACTTGAAGAACCATGCCCTAAAAGTTTTATGTCGACCCAAAAGCAAATGTGTTGACACTTGCGATGAAAATTAAAATACGAGGCAGAGTTCAACGGTTAAATTTTTTGCATTTAATGCTCTCACCTACCTCCAACGGTCATGAATCCTCAAGAGC
Organism: Heliamphora exappendiculata; assembly: GCA_034768845.1. Lineage (NCBI taxonomy): Eukaryota > Viridiplantae > Streptophyta > Magnoliopsida > Ericales > Sarraceniaceae > Heliamphora > Heliamphora exappendiculata. The sequence goes on along the minus strand of JAOTRH010481599.1, from coordinate 11,263 downwards.
TTATATAAGGAGTTATTTCTCAGCATTTAAAATATCTAGAGACCTATCTTCACTATTGTATTGCTTGATTCAACGTCAAAACCCTTCACGCTCTCATTTATTGTTCATAACTCCTATCTCATCTATTTACTTCTCATTTATTACCAATCATTTCTATAAAGAGAGTGAGTGATACTCATTAAATCATCACATTTATTGTATCCAATGGTGAGTCACTCTTTATCTTTTAAGTGAGTAGGTAAATCTCATCAAAGAAGAACAGAAAAGATTAGAAGAAAAACATGAGCACATTTTTTATAAGATCGTCTTGAAGTTGTAAAAAATTTTGAATACACCCGTAAGCATTCTGCATTAGTAAAATTCTCAAGGGGAGTCTTAAGGAGTTGACTTAGGCTTGGAAGAAGCCGAACCACTATAAATCTTGGTGTCTGGTTCATTTTTTCTATCCTTAACATTTTTAATATTTGCATTGCTTTATTCTTTATTTATACTTGCTATAATTGTTTGCAATATTAAGATATTTTTGAAAAAGTTCTTAAAATTGTTATTATCTTTTTAAGACTCAAGTCACCCCCTCTTGGATTGCCTAGGACTAACAATAGTGCGTTGCTCCATCGCAAGGGGCTAGAGACAGGATGGTGACACATACTCTGAAGCAGTGTAGTACTCGATCAGAGATTTAACCTGAGGGTCTTCCTAATGTAGGTTTGCCATGGTAATGTGTTAGGAATGTGAAGTTAGTGAAGCTCGTAAGGCCGGCTGAAAAGTGCGTTCAATTTCAGAGTCAAAGGGAGCTAAAAGTGAACGTGTGGACCACCGGCCGAGCATGCACAATAAGCAAAGAAAAACTAGAAGTGGGCTACAAGCCCCTTAAATCTAGTTTTCTTGGATTAAAAGCAAAAGTAGAAAAGTAAAACTCACATTGCGTGGACAACGATGAACCTTTTTATTTGTCTTTACGCCTGCTTGTCCCAAAATTCGGCCTTTGTTGGATTAATCTTCAAGTACCTGAAAAAGGAAGAGATGCAGTTCACGACAGTATTTAAGGAGAAAAGAAAAATCAAATAAAAATATTTAGCAAATAAATTGTAGCCATAAATCAAATCCCCGACAATAACGACAAAAATTGGTTCATGCCATTCCGTACCAAAAATAATTATTTAAATCCCTAAATTAACGACTAATCCGTAGGATAGTGACTAAATTCTAGATTTCATTCACAGAGATTTAATCCGATTATGATCTATTTGTTAAAATATTTTATCATTGGTTTTCTTTTTGGAAAAGAGATTTGATTTGTGAATTAATTCTAATTAAACCAAACAACTAATGGATCTGAAATAAGAGTTGAAGTTGGAGAAGAATTGCTAAGGATTTGAATCCTCCCTAACCAGTTGATTAGTTTCATTCAAACTCTAATTCATCTTTAAATGATTCAACCTAATTCAATTGCGACTACAAGACCAATATGGATTTTCAAGAAGATAAATCTGAATCCGAACCTAGAAAATTCTATTGAAGATTCTGGTACGAATCGTCCGAAGCACGACCCGTCCTATCGAAGTATAAAATATTTCACGTCTAAACATTGAGAGGTAAAGATAACAGTTCCATTATCTCGTTTTTATAATCACAGAAAATAAAAAACAAAAACGAAATAAGTAAATTAAAAGCTCGTTGATCAGAAATCAACGTCTCAAAGTTATACAATGAATTGAATTCAAAATAAAAGCGAAACAAAGAATTTGAACTAATTCTAAAATACCAAACTAGGGATTCATCATCCCTCGGGAATGAAAAGAGCTTAGCTGCTCATGTTGCGGTTCAAATCTATGAAGAGTTGAAAAGGTGTTGAGTCTCGGGCCTCCACCTTCATCTTTTTGTTACTTCCCAAGCCTTCTAGAATGGCTTCAAGCTGATCACCTCGGCTGTCTCTCTAGATTTCAGAATGATCTATTTGTTTGCCCCAAGCCAAATATATATAAATCTCTTGCACGCCACCTATTTGCAGAGTTATAACCCAACTGCACTGTGTATTTCGTCCGGATGGAATTAATTCCGTTCTGATGCTTTTGGTCCAGTGCCTTTTTTGTCCGGACGGGGAACAATCTCATCCGAACGGTTTTCTCTTAGGTCAAGTTTCGTTCGGACGCAGAGTATTCCCGTCCGGACACTTTTCTTACTAGATGACTTCCGTCTAGACGTTGGAATTTTCGTCCGGACGATTTTGCTTTGAAATCCCCCTTTTCCCCTTTTTGTCCTTTTGATTCCGTTTTACATCATTTTTTTCTCTATGTATACTGTTGACAAAAACTCTACAAAATAATTTATAAAACACAATTTCAAGGTTTAACATAGTGTATTTTGTAGAATTGGATCGACATTTTTACGTAACGATCAACAAGTTTTAAGTGTATGTGTCCTGTGTATTGTCATTAAATTGCGCAAATTCTAAATGTGTTTTCTTCTATTTTCTATATGCAAAAAAATGTTACCTAGACAAAATTCCACAACGCATTTCATCTCGTCTAAGCGGGGGGAAATTGATGTTGCCTGGGAACATGTAACATGATCAAATGGATGATGGGAAAAAGAGTTTTACATGTTGATAAGTGGGTAGGCTATTAAAGGTGGAAGGATTAATAGAATAAAATAGCATCTTGTAGGAAAGTTGGATGAGATTGGACAATATAAGAAGGTTTTCCCAAATGTTAGGTACTGAATGGAAGAGTTTTTGAAAGCAATTACCAAGAACAAAAAGCTAAATGAAGAAAATCATGAGCAATGTAATCTGTGTGGTCCAGTTGTTATCTAATTTGAGAGGATGAAGCTGATGTTGAAGAAATAATTTCATAAAGTATAATAGAATATTAGACCAACAACAACACAAAAAAAGAAGGTACAGGAACCCACTATAGTAGATGATTATTTTGCACCAAGAACCACTTCTAGCTCTCAACCAACTATGAGAAGTGCCTTACAAGTAAAGTAGTGGATAGTGCATATATGCTCGTTGTTAAATTTATGTATGATACTTGCATTCCAATGAATGTAGTGAATTCTAATTATTTTTTGTCTATATTTGATGCTGCAATGGCCATGAACAGTTACAGGAATAGAGACAGGAAATAAGTACGCATAGGAGAAATAATTTGAGAGGATGAAGCTGATGTCGAAGAAATAATTTCATAAAGTATAATAGAATATTAGACCAACAACAACACAAAAGGATAAGGTAAAGGAACCCACTATAGTAGATGATTATTTTGTACCAAAAATCAGTTCTGGCTCTTAACCAACTGTGAGAAATGCCCTTACAAGTAAAGTAGTAGTGCATAGTGCATATATGTTAGTTGCTAAATTTATGTATGATACTTGTATTCCAATAAATGTAGTGAATTCTAATTATTTTCAGTCTATGTTTAATGCTGCAATAGTCAAGAACAGTTACAGGAATGAAGGTAGAAAAATAAGTACGCATAGGGACATGAACCGTAATAGAATAGAGTTTGAATTTTCTTCAGCTCTAATTGCCATTAGTGAAAGTCAAAATAATACTAAAACTGGAAAACAAAACAGATTGTAAACATTGAGAAAATAAATAGTAAAAACAAAAACAAAAACATATGTGTTAGGAATATTATAAAAATACTGTAACGAAAGTATATGTTTTATAGTAAAATAGAATAATAATTTGGGCGCAAAAAAACAATTATGTAAATAATATTTAGAAAACAATATATTTTTTTCTTTGATCGTAAAAGTAGAGTAGATAAAAAAATAACACATTCTTTTGGTATAAACAAGTAAAAAAAATTAAAATTAGGAGAAAATTACAAATTAAAACCTTATAGAACAATTATATGATGGTGTCGAAATAGAAATAAATTGTTATTGAATTCAATATTTGACGGTCTTTTAAAAATAATTCATTTTTGTCTTGGTGCTTATAAATGGTAGATGTTTGCCTCCCAAATTGAAATAGACACCATGTGTAGGAAAATCACTACAATCTACACAAACAATAAACTAATGTAGTTTTGTACCCTCTCTCCTACATAAAGTAACAGAACGAAGGAAAACAAGAGACAATTTGAAAATGGTGAACAAGTGCAGATGAACTAGTTTTCCGATTCACACGCATGCACCCAGTTAACTTGGACCGGTACGAAGTTTAAACCGAATTGCCACATTCTATAACCTACGGTTTTTGAGAAAAAATTGAAGGAAAAAATTTAAAGTAAATTGAATAAATAATTTATTTAATTACTTAAATAAATTTTTATTTATAATGTTGACCTGTTGTTCAAAATGTCATTGGAAAATTGCTAGATACGTTGAGAAGTTTTTATTTGTCTTTTTAATAGAACTTGAGCTAAATACGGATGAAAATCTCGAGGCAACCCTAGTCTGTGAGGGAAAGGGAGAGGGAGAGAATCGCTGTCTATCAGCTATGCGAGTAAAAACAGTTCAATTGCTAGATTATTCTCCCTTCATCAGGTCTCTCTCTCTCTCCATACACACACACACACACACACACACACACACACACACACACATATATATATATAATGTTCATGTATGTATATGAACATTTTATATTTATATAATGTTCATGTGTAAGGTGTCGGTAATCTGTATGTATCGTAGATTCTCTGTTTCATCATTATTAGATGCGCCCCTATTTCCAGGTTCTCGCAGTTCCTCCGCAATTCGAGAGAGAATGATTTTAGGGTTTCAATTAAAGTTGGTACTTAGATCAGAACTAGTCATAAGGATACCATATTGCTTCCTTCCTGCGTTTTTTAGCTTATCAAATACAGAAGCAACTGGGGCTTAATGATTCAACCCCCCCCCCCCCCCTCGCCTGTAAGTTTATGGTACATGCTAATAATGAATTCTTGGAGATGTCTTTTTTGTTTTCTTTTTGTAATGATGTAGGTGACAGTTAGAATCACTGGCCCTAAATTCAGTTTATTCTCTGTTTTTTCAAACTATCTTCTTTTTTAAAAAAAAAAAAAAAAATGATTTGTTGATATGAAGCATATATATTGAGAAACTAAGACCAAGATGCCTTTAAGCTATCAAATGTTATTTTTTCATTTATAAAAAAGTTGGTAATGTTAGAAAAAATGATAATGCTTCTCGAGTCGATGGTGCACGGTGGAACATAAATAAAATTTGGCATTTTAATTAATAGAAAATGTTATTAGGAATACTTGATGTTCATTTTCTAACAATTTTCAATGAGCACGTATTCTTTCTTATTATGACATTCCATGTTAATTTTAGTCTTTTACTCGGCCTAGTATTTTTATTAACACTAATCTTATCACTTTTTTTAATATTACATTTATTGGTCTACATCGTGTGTTTTCAAACCATCTTTGTTTATTTTTTTTTTAATTTATCTTCAATTGGTGCACCCCCAGGCTATAGCATTTCGTGAATGTTTTCATTCTTGGGCATTCACCTCACTAGTCTTACCACACTTTCACCTTAATATTATCGTTTTAGAAACACTAGAAATTGAAAACATTTATAGGGTTATTTCATTTGGAAAAACTTGTACACTCCAGGAAAGATTTTAAAGGATTATAAATTTCAGACAGTTCAACTTGGTTTGGAATTTTTTCGAGAGAGTAGTGGAGCTCCATCTTTGTTGGCAAGGAACTAAGGTCAAAAAGTAGCGGAGAAAGCTATGGCAGATGATTCCATTGTGTTTGATGTGGATCATTTGGCGAGAGAGAAATTGTAGATTTTTTTATGGTATTGAGAATCCTGTGCTCAAGCTTAGGAGCTCTTTAGTTAGTCTTTTGTAAACTTGGGATATGGAAGAGTGTTGTCCTTCGCTTGATCAATTTGTAGATTTTGTGGACCTTTTTGAGACACAGTTTATAGGGCTTTTTTGTGGTTTGCCTTTTTTTGTATACAGGTGGCGTTCCCTTAATGTTTCATTTATAATACTCTTGTTATGTTTCACAAAGAAAAGAAAAGAAAAAGAAAGATGTAGATTATATCGCTACCCCTAGTCTTGATATCCAAGGAAGCCCAATAAGCTTTTCACATGATAACTTCATTGCATGTTATACCTAAATTATTTTTGTGAATTCTGTGACGGATATATAGGGAATTGCATTCTGGATGGTGGTGTGATGTGGGAATATGCTGAAACGGACATTGTATTACTGAGATCAATAAACTGATGTGTGAAAACATGCGGAGTTTCTCTCGATTTCTTGCCTCCAAGGACAAACTGTTTGGGGGCTGGTTTTTCCTCATATTTGGCTTTGTTTTCTTTGTGGGCTTCTTCTATGCTGCAATTATATCGAAGCTTCTTCCACCATCAGATAATGCTCTCTTATCTGCCATACAAAATGACAGGTAATCTTTTGGTGTTTTCAAGTTCCTTCTCTAGTACATTGTTGTAGAAATGGCAATGCAAGTTCTGTTTTATATTCAATTGAATGTGCCATGATTTGCAACTTATCTAATAAAATGATGACAGTTGCTTAATGCTGGGATATTTAGCGTTGAACTATCAATACAGCAGTGTATTGTTTATTCTCTACATTATTGCTATCATTTTGAATGATAGATCTATCTAGTAAAACATGTTTTTTTTTTCATTTTTAAATTATTTTCTTGCATGTCATTTTGCTTTAGAAATAGAACTTGGAACTTTTTGGACGCGTTTCTTTTCTAATAGGATTCTTAGTGAAAGGACTTGTATCTTTGGTCCTCTGGCTTTTTGCTTAGGAAAATGATTGATTATGAATTTTAGCCAGGTGCATGGTGTTAAACTGAAATAGGATTGATGGCAATACAAGGCTAGTAATGCTAACTGTTACAGCTTTGGAATTTAGTAGGAGATATGTATTTGATTACCAGGAAGCCTTTTCCCATCAGCCAAGGCAAAGTTTGAACTTTGGAAGCTGGTTGGTGTTCGAACATTACTAATTGCAGGTACCTTGCATTACAAGATTTTGAGGGATTTGGGGGCTTTAGGTTTTGTTCTCCCTAGATAGTTTCTCAAATCCTCCCCCAATATCTTGATTCTGGAAGGATTTAATGATCCACAATGATAGAAGTGATACTTAAAAATGACACTGGTCCCTCTTCATTTATGATGGCCAAGGAGATTTCTTAATTCTTCTCAAACCCTTTCTCAAAATTTGTATTACCCTCAAGGGTCAAGATGGAAATCTCATGCTCACGCTGAGGGTGTTAGCTAGAATTATGAACTTATAGATTCTAGCTCAAAACACGTGATTACGATTTCAAACAAAAGTTGTAAATGCTTGTTACAACTGTAAACATATAACTTGGAGTAGCAGAATTTGTGTTTGTTAGTTAAGATTCAAAAGCATATCTATTTGGATTTTTTTAACATTTTGTTGGACTATAAGGTAAAAGTTAAAAAATAATTTATAACAAACACCCCCGTTATTGTGCACTCAAGCTGAATTTGACGTACAAACTTGTCAGATGCATGGCCTGCTGGAAAATTATTGTGAATTATATGAGTCATTTGTAAGAGAGAATTGCCAAAGTGATTATAAAACGTGATGGAAGTCAGTAAAATGTACATGCCTGGACCACTGTGTGTTTTGGTTTTTTTACATATTTAGCTATTCTTATTTATTTTGTCTGGTTCTGTGAAGCTTGCGTGATCCAGTGCCCTTATGGAGAAGACCTCCCGAGGATGTCTGAGTTCTTAGATTTAAAGAGCTCTCAATGCATATGAAAGAAAAACATCTTTTACGGGCATTTGTAGTAGATGTCAATGTTATAAAACAAAACTATTTTGAAATTACTTTTAGTTTTTCTTATTGCTTGAAGTTGCAGAAGTTATATAGAATGTGGCAACTGATAAATAATTTATTCCCTTACATCTAGTTTTAACGTGATGCGTGTCTATTAACATGGTATGTGGGGCTTGAATTGGGTTAAGTGAGGAGCTGGCTTCAATTCACCTGAGTTTTAGCTTTAAAGGGGTCGTTTATATTACAAATGTATTCAATTTTCATGCTTTTACCTAGTACCACATTGAATACCTTTGTTCAAATTTCTGATTATTTCTATTTTACCATAGGTATTACCGCTTCTTGGTGCCATTGACCCTTCCTCTTCTCATTGTGGCTGTATATTTTCATTGGCTGAGTATGAAATTTTTTAAGCACGCCTAATTTTATCTTCATAAGGTCAGAGGCAATCTACTATGAATGTTTTTTAATGTATGGTCATAATCTACGTATCTTTTACATTTTGTGTTGGATCTTTTTCTTGATAGTGACATTTTAGGCTGGATTGATCTTATACACATCAACTTCTCACACACACATATCTCCAAGTTATTTCCAATGGTTTTGAGGCGAATGCATCGATAAACTTCCTGCTTTCTCTTCATTTCTTCCTTTCCATTTGAGGTATCAAAGTCAATCTATGTTGGACACTAGACAGCTACTGAGTATTTAGTAGAATGTGATGAATGAGATGTTCACTACTAGCTGATCTTTTTTTCTTTCTTTCAAATGGTCGAAAAATTAAGAAAATGTCAACATTAATGTGTTGGTAACCTTTATCTTCTTATAGGTATATTAATTTCTTGCACTTATTTTTCCTGCTATTTTTGAAGAGTTGATGCATCTATTGTTTTTACTGCCTTATGATAAAATTTCAGAAAAAGAGAGAACCGAGTGAAGTTTTGTTATAGTAGGGAAATTCTAGTGTGCATCCTATTTGGTTATTTTAATTTTGGTTTTAGTTAATTATGGCAACTTTAGGTTTGCTTATGATTATTTTAGGCCCTATTGCATGCACCTAAAACCAACTATGGTCTGCACGAAGTTGGTTATTTTAATTTTGGTTTTTGAATATTTCAATTTTGGTTTTGGTTATGACAATTTTAGACTTAGTTATATGATTATTTCAACTTTGATTTTTAGTTATAAAATGCATATGGTATAAACCTAAATACTAAGTGAGCCCCATGCTTTTTTTCTTGGAACCATAAAAAAAGAGGAAAAGAAACTGAACTTTTTTGTCGTTGCCTTCTCTTTGTTGCAACCCGAAGCATCATCCCTTGGAGCATTTTTGGGCTTCTCTTTGTTGCAACCCTAAGCATCTTTGTTGCAACCCTAAGCATCATCCCTTGGAGCATTTTTGGGCTTGGCTAGTTGGGTTCCTTCTGTAAGAAAATCATACATGTTTATACGTAGCGAAAATATACGAATACGTACTTTTGCTTTTAGCCATAATGTCCCTGCTGTTTTGAGATGTAACTTTCTGATTTCCACTCCCATACAAAAGTTTGCTGAGAAAATGAACCACATTTCAAACCATTAATGATACCCATATCTTAGAAGTTGAAAACCTGAAAATCTGTTATGTTGTTAATTGCTTGAAAACCTGAAATGGTACCTAAAAATCTACCATATTGAAAACCTGAAAATTTACTTGTTGATTGTAGGATGGGATATGAAAATTTGCTCTATTGGTTCAATATAAAGGAACATCAAAAATAGAAAAATCTTGAAATGGTACCCATATCTTAGAAGTTGAAAACCTACTTAGATTTGGAGTGCTGCATAGATGAATGGATTTATAGAATGAACTAACATGCATGTCTACCTATGTGCGCAGACAAACAACAAAATAATGCACTCCATGATTCATCTTGCGATGACTACTGCTAGTAAAGAATGTCCAAGAAATTGGTTCATTTTGCTTTATAGTGCTGTTTTTATACTATTACAAAACTGAATGCCCTCTCTATGTGTTGCTGATATTGGTGCACTCTCTGCTGTGGTTCATTTTGCTGATATTGGTTCATTTTGCAATATGAGCTAAATTGGTTCAAATTGGGAAAGTGATAAGAAATTTTGTTGAGAACCTGAACCACATTATTTGTAGCAGTAAGAAAGTTTGCTGAGAAACTGAACCGCATCTCAAACCATTATTTAAAAGAAGCAAAGGCAGCAAGGAGTGCACTGTGTAGTTGATGTTGGGCACTGTGAAGTATGAGAAAGTGGTGAGATGGGGGCACTATGAGTTAAAGTGTTTTGCGTTTATGCTTGTTTGAATCACTGAATTGTGTTCTCATTTTCCTGGCAATGCATGTTCTATGTTAAGTCACAATTTCTCATTCTCTTTTTGATAATAACAATAGAGGTGCAACACCATAGTTTGGGTGCTCAATCTGTGAGTGTTTTAGATTTTGTGTTCATGTATAGCCTATCATATATAAAGCAAACATAGCTATCATTGTTTGGGTGCATAGCTATCATAGCGAGCATAAAAAAAAAACACTAATGCTTCTATCATTTGAAGAATAGCATAAAAAAAACATTTGTGTTTTGTGTTTAGCTAGCATAAAAAAAAAAACACTTCTGTTGATATTCATTTTAGGCAAAAAGCGTGTACGAGGTCCTACACAGGGGAAGCGTGTAGATAAAATTATGAAACAAATTGGTCGTTCCATTCCAGTTGATATTAATCGTCGACTAAAGGCAATAGAGGGGGAGAACTCCACTCGCCTTTCAAATGCTCTCGGGGAACAAATTCGAGTCCATGTACCAGTTCGAAAAACTGGTTGGAAAGATGTTGATTTTAGAATCAAGGAGTCTATCATTATTAGAGTTGAGGTAATATGAATTTAATGGTACTTGTTTAACACAATAGTAATTACGTACTTCTAATTTAATCTTGATTTATTTGTTCAAATTGCAGCAAACTTTTGAATTTGGGGATTATAAAAACGATGAGGTTCTTAGGCATACTATTGATAAAAAATGCCAAGAATTATATTCTGAATGGAAATCCAAGTTACACAAGCACTACATTACCCTTAAAGAGAAGCGGGTGCCTAATCCCAAAAGCCATCCACTACATCCATGTAAACTGGAAAATTGAGTATTCATGATTGATAATGTGTGGGAGACCGATGAATGGAAGGTGATATCTTTTGTTGATTTTTATTATACTATAAATTAAAATTAATTATTATTGGTGGTATGCATGAATAGTTATTTTCATTAATTGGTTTCTTTTTCTTTTGTTATAGGATAAGTCAAATAAAGCAAAGTTTATCCGATTTTGTGTGAAATATAATCATACCAGTGGTTCCAAATTATTTTTATCACGAGCATCAATATTTGTAAGTATTGTTAAAATTTTTGTACTTTTCTAAACTATTACTATTTCATTGTATTCTTACCAACAAAATCGAATGACATTATAGGTTAAGAAGAACAATGGTAGG